>WNWU01000006.1:47365603-47394170 GCA_012654045.1 Ptyas mucosa | reverse complement strand
TTCTTTCTTTCTTTCTTTCTTTCTTTCTTTCTTTCTTTCTTTCTTTCCTTCCTTCCTTCCTTCCTTCCTTCCTTCCTTCCTTTTCTTCTTTTTCCTTCCGACTTCTTCTTTCCTCCCCTCTTTCCTTCTTTTTCCTTCCTTGCTCTCCCCCCCATCTTTCTTTTTCTTTGTCATTCCTCTTTCCCTTTCTCCTTTCCTATCCCTTCTTGGATGCTGAAATGCAAAAGGTGAAACATTTCTCATTTTGTTTTGTTTTGTTAGTCCTCTGCCAGCAAAAAACAGGACTGCAGGAGGCCTTAAGATCCATTTTTGCTGGCAGAGGCACTGCAGGCCAGCCCTTCATTGTTTCTAGGACGGCCCTGCGGGCCAGATCTAAGTACCCCGTGGGCCAGATTTGGCCCGTGAGGCCTTTAGCTTCATACCCCTGCATTAGACTCTTAGTGACTCTCTGTTGCTTTAAGGATCTGAAATTAGTCTAACTTTCTCTCCAGTATCCTAACAGGACTATCAGAATTATAATCCTGCCAGATAAATTGGCAAAGCTGAATTACCTTCCTAATGCCAGCAGGGCTCTGTTTCCTATCTCCAAGAGGTAGAGGGAGATGAAAAGGATGGTGGAAGGGGGATTTGTGGCATAAGGCTCATGAACCACATCTGCCTCTTAACAGTATAACAGAGTTGGAATGGACCTTGGAGGGTTTTTTGTTCACTGGATCCATCCAGTCTTACAAAAAGGAGGCGTAAAGGCTTGTATTGTGATTTTGTGAGTTTGATTTAACAGAAAGAAAACTCTAAGTAAAAGAACACCACCCTAATATTCAACTGAACCTGTGGAAGGACAGATAAATGTACTTTTCAGGTCTCAAAAGTAACAAAAAGAGGAATTAACAACTAGGATAGGATAGGATAGGATAGGATAGGATAGGATAGGATAGGATAGGATAGGATAGGATAGGATAGGACAGGACAATTGGAAGGGACCTTGGAGGTCTTCTAGTCCCCTGCTCAGGGAGGAAACCCTATACCATTTCAGACAAATGGTTGTCCAATCTCTTCTTAAAATCTTCCAATGTTGGAGCATTCACAATTCCTGGAGACAAGTCATTCCACTGATTAATTGTTTTAACTGTCAGAAAAATTATCCTTTGTTCTAGATCGCTTCTTTCCTTGATTAGCTTCCACCCATTGCTTCTTGTCCTGCCTTCAGGTGTTTTGGAGAGTAGCTTGACTCCCTCTTCTTTGTGGCAACCCCTGAGATATTGAAACACTGCTATCATGTCACTCCTAGTCCTTCTTTTCATTGACATACCCAATTCCAGCAACTGTTCTTTATAAGTTTTAGCTTCCAGTTCCCTAATAATCTAACTTGAATTTATCTTGCATTCCATATGTTCTTCAAACATAATATCCATGATTCTTTAGATAAGGTACACAGGCACCTTCTTTAAAAAAAAACCACCCCTGCAGCTTTTAGGAAATCAGCAGAAAGTATTTTCAGCTTTTAGCAGTTCCTATACTTTCTGGAAAACAAAAACAACAATTAGCATCAGCAGGGAGATGCTTTGTTTTGGAATAAAATTGGCAGTGGAGAAAAGCAAAGTCCCTGAAAGAACTGAGTCAGAAACACCTACACACACACACACACACACACACACACACACACACACACACACCGAGTTGGAAAAGAGACTTCTGTGGCACATCTGAGATTTAGATTGTAAGGTGGCCAGATAGAAATAAAAAAGAACTAATTATCTTGTCTCATAATTGTGCAAAATAAGGAATTTGAGCAATGGGCTCTGAAGGGGTTGAAAAAAATATATGTGCCAATTCTTGGAAGCCTCCTACTCTACTTTGGATCTGGGTTCTCTAAATCTCCTAGATTTAAAAAATAAAGTGCTATGCCCAGAGTGTTATTCACCATAAGGGCTTAAACCTTTCAGGCATTCTTACAACTGGTGCAATTGTTTTTAATCCTTTGGGAATAATGTTCTGTCCTGCATATTAGATGACTTTTTGACTAATCAAAAGTATAATCCTTACAGTCATGTCTTAAGGCTGATTTTTCAAGCCTACTGAATGCAACTTTGCCCAGGATACAGCCCTCTCCCAACTGCTTTCTTTATCCATCTGTCTATCTCTGGATCTATGGCCAACTTTGCAGAATTTAGAAGTCAGTACGCTTGGCAGTTTCTGTTCTGTATTTCAGTACCCTGGTTTCTTTCTTCCTCTTGCCAAAATATGCCCTTAGGAGTTATGGCAAATGTCCTGCATATCTTACCTTTTCTGCTAAGCAGCTCAGGAACTACCTGTTCTAAAGCCAACGGAAGCTGGCTCTTTCGTTGACTGAAGAACTCTGCATGGAAAGAAGGAATCAGAATCAGAATTTAGAATCAGAATTTAGCCTCATATTCTCGGATTGGAGTAGGAGCTTTTTCTACCCTCTTTCTCCAAGAGGATTAATTTCATTTCTTTGAACCATTTATCTGCTCTTTCAAAGCGAAGCGGTTTGTAAAAAAGAGCAGAGGGAGAATATGAGGGATGGCTGTTTTTCCTCTGTTGCTATCGGTACAAACCTAGTTTTGGTCACTATCATCCATTTGCCTATGGGTGGTTGCTTCGATTAATTTCTGGAATGAGCATTTCCCCTGCATTACCAGCATATGTGACAAATAACTAATCTGGCTCATCAAAATGCATGAGGATGCAGTGTTCCGGCTAGTTAAAGGCATTCCTAATGCAGCAGCTTGATTTACAGAGGTCTGCTTTTAAAGAATTGTCTGAACATACATTAGAAAATAACCAAGAGCAAATAAAACCCCAAGGTGGGAAGATTTTTGTCTGAAAAGCAAATAAAGCCAAAGGTGTTATTCCTGTTGTGAAAAGCAGTATAGCAACCTTTTGTCCTAGCACTGATGATGTTACCTAGTTTGGGTAATGAAACGTCTGCAAGAAAATAAGCAAGTTTAGAGAACACCAAGGACCCCTCATTTCATCCCTGAGCTACAAACATTGGCCTTTATTAGAACCTTTTGTCCAGATGTCTAAAGCAGTATAAAATTCCTAGTAAACATTTGGGCTTTTTCAATGGGCTGGAGAAGGGTTTACCCTTCTAACAATAGCAATACCCTGGATATGGGAAAGAGTGCTAAATATGTAATGCTAATATTTGATTCAAGTTGTTAGCATGAGACGAGCCACAAAAAAGTTGGCAGATTTTTTAATGAGTTCCTGAAGAAATATTGCTCATGGAGCATCTGGATCACCCATGGGCCAGGTCTGGCTTTTACTTAGAGACAGCTGCCTTCAGATAATACAGCCGTTTAATACAGCCAAAGAAATGAGGTTGCCTGGACTAGCCACTGAGGATGTTTGATAACAAATGAAATATTTGCCTGGATAAAAAGGAGCATCTTGAAATATCTTGGGGGGAAGCATTGAAACAGCTGCTGCCTTCTTTGTTCTGGTTTTGTCCTTTCTGTTGTTGCTGTCACAGTTGATAACCAAAAGCACATTGATCTGCCCTTCCGCTGGCCCAATCTAATTTTAGGGAAATGTGATGTAAAGCCTTTTGTTCAGAAATTCTAATAAGATGAACTGCATCACCATGCTAGATAAATGAGCATTGGTGTCATGTCATACTCTAGTCTATAGCAAGGGTTGGCAACCCACAGGCCCCAGGTTGGATGTAGCCCAACAGCTGACATCACCTGGCCAGTAGTTCAAAAAAGAAGAAAGTATCCACCCAGCCCACAACCAGGAGAAACTGCTCACCATCTCCCCGGGCAGACATTTTTAAGGATGGCTTCACCAGGTACCTTGGTAAGGGCAGAACAACAAATCGCCCACCCAACACTGGTGAGAGTGATCTGGGCAGAGAAGTGGAAATGGTGGTGGCAGCAGCATAACCAAAGAAGATTGTGCCAAATGCCAAAGATGTCCCATATGCCAAAGAAGATTGTGAAGCCCTACTCTATAGGCAACAAATTGATTAATGTGAAAAGAGCTGCATATGGCCAAACCCAGCAAGGCTCTTCTGAAGCAAATTTGGTTTCAGGCTTCTGATCTAATATATGCCCTCACTGTAAAGTCATTTTTGTCAGATATTTATCTGGATTATGTTTGCGTTCCTCCATTCTAGCAGCAGTGCCCTTTGGCAAAGAAAAGACAGGCTGTAGCCTTAAAAAGGCTCAACAAGGCTACTTTATGTATTTCCTGGGTTTGTAACACTTCTTCAACAAATTCTGGAGAAATGAAACAACTGGGCACATACATGCTTGCAGAAGTGACCCAAGAAATTCTTCAGGTTGAAGAAATTGTGCTAAGCTTTGAGGAGAGGTGGCTGCTTCTATTATGGACATTTTCCTGAACCCTATTTTTTATTCCACTTAGAACAGTGATTTTGGTGAGTTTGTTTTAATAAAACATTTGCACAAAGTCCATGCATATTTTCATGTATATTTCTCCTGGTGCATACGTTATGAATAAAATATAACGCTTACATTTTGAAATCAATTTTCTATAATGACATCAATGTACATATACAGTATGCAGAAATATAAATGTATGTATACACAGACACATATATGTGTGCATGTAGTGAATCAATTCAAGCTGATAATTATAATAATTTACAATTATATTATGATTATTATTAATTTATATTATAATTGTATAATTATTAACATTATTATCAGCATGAAGGATATTTATTGCAGGATGTGGACCATAATATACTATGCTGCTCCAGTGTAGGTTGGAAAATAGATGTTTTTCAAATTCTCATTTTACAGCTGAAAGAGAGTGACTGGCCCAAATTCACACAGCTGGCTTTTGTGCATCTATATATATAAACACGAAAGTAGATCTATTGTTGAATGTATTTTGTATTGCAGTGGCTCAACATAGTGTTTAGGTCTTCTAAAGCATTTTAGAGGTTTGGATTATGCTTTGGTCTGGAAAGAGCATATTTGCAAACTTGCATTGAAAGGTGAACCAGATGAATCCCCTCCCACCTCTTTCTTTAAGAGAGAGCTTTTGTTAGAATACGGACTTCAATGCTTCAATTTCTGTATTTATTTACAGAATACAGAAAAACAGAGTTGGAAGGGACATTGGAGGTATTCTAGGAGGTAGTCAACCCCCTATACCATTCTAAACAAATGGCTGACCCCAATCTCTTTTTAAAAACCTCCAGTGTTGGAGTACCCATGACTTCGGGAAGCAAGCCGTTTCATTGATTATTCTCATTGTCAGGCAATTTCTCCTTAGTTCTATGTTGTATCTCTCTTTGATAAATTTATGTTTTGTACTGTTCTCAGATGCTTTGGAAAATAAGTTGCCCTCCCCCTCCATTCTTTGTGACAGTTTGTCAAAAATTGGAACCCTGCTATCATGTCACCCCTACTCCTTTTCTTCATTAGACTAGACATACCCAGTTCCCGCAGCCATTCATCATGTTTTAACCTCCAGCCCCCTAATCATCTTAGTTGCTCTTCTCTGCACTCTTTCCAGAGTCTCAACATCTTTTATGTATTGTGGTGACCAGAACTGTTTGCAGTATTCAAAGTGTGGTCTTACCAAGGCAGTATACACCAGTACTGATACTTCACATAATCTGGATACCATTTTTCTGTTGATCCAGCCTAGCATTACATTCACTTTTTTGGCAGCTGATGGCTCATACTTATGTGGTTGTCCACTAGGGTACCTAAATCTCCCTCACAGTGACCACTGTTGAGTCAGTGAGCTATTCTATACCTGTGCATTTGTTTTTTCTGTCTAAGTGTAAAATCTTACTTTTTTCACCACTGAATTGCATTTTTTTAGATAGGACACAGTGTTCAAGTCTGTTAAGAACTTTTTGGATCTTAAGCCTAACTTCTAAAGTGTTGGCTATTCCTTTTAGCATGGTGTCATCTGCAAATTTGAGGAGTTCCCCTTCTATTCCCCCATCTAAATCATTTATGAAGATGTCAAAGAATACTGGCCTAAAACAGAACCTTAGGGTATCCCACTTCATGCTTCCCTCCATTTAGATGTAGTTCCATTGAGGACTATATGTTAAATGTTAACTGGTAGTGATAACCAAGAAGTAGGTTGTGGTCTACTTTGTCAAATGCCTTACTGAAAATGTCCACAACATTTTGGCGGTCCACTAATTTAGTCACTTTGTCAAAGAATGCAGTAAGATTTGTTTGACATGATCTGTTTTGACAAACCCATGTTGCCTTCTAATAATAGCTTTTCTTGTTTCTTGCTTGCTTATCTTTTTCAGGATCTTCTCAGGTATTGATGTTAGGCTTACTGCTCTGAAATTTCCTGGATCCACTTTTTTCCCTTTCTGAAGATGGAACCACATCTGTTCTTTTCTAGTCCTCTACTAGTTCCCTGGTGTTATTTGAAAAAATATGGTTCAGTGGTTCTGAGCTCCTTCAGAACTCTGGGAGTGATCTATTTAGTCCTGGTGACTGATGATTTCCATCTTTCCATAGGTTCCCTGGATAACCTACAAACATAGTAACACTGCAATAAAACACACACATACACATATATATGATGGTTTGTTTTATACTTTGATTTGTTACTGAAATACCAGGCACTAGGATTTGTTTAATCTCTTTCTCTTATTTTATGCTGATGAGATGATCTTTAATTCTCTCCCTCCCTCCCTCCCTCCCTCCCTCCCTCCCAGTCATGGTCTCCCAGTTAGAGTTCCTAGCCTGATGTCTTCACTTTTATATTAAACTGACTCTTCTGTCCGTCCCACTTTTCTTAGTATTGACTAATACAGAATAGCTTGATTTAACCCACCATAAGAATCTTATCAAAGAGCATTATAATGAGCATTTAATGCCATCCCCATTTAGCAGACTTCAGATGCAACTGATCAAATTTTTGCTTGGACATCCATCTATCATCCCTATACTGAAGACATACTGGCCAGCATGGGCAGGAGAATGCTATTCTTTCAACCCTCACTCTGGGTTTCCAGCGGCATCTGCCTGGTTGCTGTTGAAAACAGTGCTGGACTGATCCAACCTGCTCAGTGCTTGGATTTACATAGCCTTTTTCCTCTCTTTTCAAGGATCTTGAGAGTTGACCCTGTTTGGTACTTGAGCATTGCTAGACATCAAGTGACCCTCCTGAAACGGTTGAGCAATTGGCTCTAGCCTTACTGCTGCATTCATTAGTCAAGGAGAGCAAAGTTGCAGACAGGGAAAAGTTTCCAAGTTTTTATGGAGCATTACCTTGCATGCTGTAATATTTATTGCTGAAATTCTCTCTCAAGTCACTCTTAGCCGCCTACAGACAATGACTTTTGGTGGCCTGACAATGCTGAAATAATTGTAGACTCCAGTGATTATATTGTCACTACATGGAAGACTCTAAATAATCTGAGCACATATTTTTTTCAGCTGATTGATCACTAGCAATGATATAATTTGTTCTAGCTGCAGTTAGATTACTAATAAACTGTCTCATCTGTTATATGATTAATAGAATATTGGGAGTGCTTGTAAATAGGCTTAGCAGACCATTTCATTTCAGAAGGAGTAAAAAAATGATTACACTGTTATTTTAAGAGAATGTCCCTGAGAGGGCAATAGGGCAGCAGGTAATTTTTCACCCACTGTTATTTTTCCCCCTTTTGGGATTGTGTTTGAATTGGATTGTCTGTGGAAATACAGGAGTCTGGAGATCTTTTTTCAATAGTTCCTGAAAGGCTTACTTACTTATTTTCCTTTCATTCAAACGTTTCATCAGACTCAGTTCTCTTCTCCTTCCTGTCCACATGATCCAAATGATTGTGGACAGAACATAGTTGAGCAATATCTCAGGTCACTGTGGAATCATTGTACATTTCTGGTCTCAATAAGGATTGTGCTATTGGCTTCTAGGATATTTTCCCCATTGGGGGGGGTCTTCTGTTAAAGCACCAGCTTTAGGAAAAGCTGGAATCCTTGGATGGGAAATCCTTGGTGACATTCCAAGATACCCTGTTGGTCCTCAGTCTTCAGGGCACATGAAGTTCATAGCGGAAGGAGCACAGGTCCTTAAGAAGCTTGCCTTCATAGTGTTCAGTTCATTATGGGGAGGGTCTTGTGGTTTGTGTTCTTGGGTCTGGGCAACTTCCTACAGCAATTGACAATCCCTTGCCTTACAGCAACAAGAAACATGCAAAGCGCCATATAATTGCCGAGCTGAGAATGTTGGCTGAAATGTTTCCAAGCCACGAGTGTCAGAATGACAACAGCAGAAGGCAAGGCTGAGAATAGTGGGGAGCAGGTGGCTGGCGATCCCACATGGCCTTGGAGCTCATTCCCTGACATTTAGGAAACATGTAGCTGTGCCTTTCCATGCCAAAAACTGGGCTGATATCATATGTGCCCACCTACTTCCTTCATCTGGACATTTGTTTGCACACCCACATGAGAAGGAAAATGGGAACGGAGCACATTCAGGGGGTGGATTTGTTATTGTGTTGTGGCTGCAGAAGAAGAGGTTTGTTTTGCTGCAGAATGAAAGAATTGTGTCCAAAAAAAGCAGTACAAATGTTCCATGTTTAAAAAACTTCAGTGGCACCAGATGCGTAGATGTAATACAAGCACAGGCTTGGAAGGAAGCCACTGTATTACCTGGCAAAGGGTGGGAGTTTTTAGGAGCACTGCTGTGCTCCTGGGTTAATGTAGAATTTAACACAAACATGGTGGTTTGGGTTTTAACAAGTCTCTAGGGGGAAAAGTAGACTTTTTAAAAAAGTGCTAATGACCTATGGGATAATATCTAGGTGATTTATTGGTACTCCCAAATGATGGACCATTAACTGTTACAAATCGTCCTTTTCACCAATGAGATCATAATGCACACAAACATCTTCACTTCATTTCAACCTTCATGTATCCAATCAAGGGAAGGGGCTTGAAGAGAAGCTGAAATCATGTTTGCTTGAATGCAGGTATAGTACAATTATCTGCATCCTGGAACCCGAGGAGTGCAAAGCCTGGAATTGTGCTGTGTTGCGCTCATGTTCACTCAATCAGGAGCACTACTTCCATTTAGATTCTGGCCTGCATAAAGAAAGGCTGCAGAGAGGCAAAGCAGCTGCAGGAATGAAATGGATGCTATAATGACTGGCCTGAATTTATCCAGTGATCTCATGGCTAAGATTGGGTTTAAACTGAGTTCCCCCAAATCTAGACAATGCAGAGAGAGTGAACACTGGCACTGTTGGTAGAAAGATGATCCAATGAATATCCATTGCCAATCAAATATCAGACAACAAGAAAGTATTGTTCATGTGTTTAATTCATGTACGGATCATATGCTATTCAATTGCAAATGACAGTTTGAGAAACAAATATCCTCAATCCCATTAATAGTTTTAATAATCCACAAATAGCTATCTTTTTCTCATGTTCCTGACATTCAGAATAACAGAATAACTGCATTGGAAGAGACTCTGGAGATTTTCTGGTCCAACCCCTTGCTCAAGCAGGAGACCTTATATCATTTCTGAAAAATGGTTGTCCAATCTCTTTTCTGAATTGGGGATTCAACCAGGTAGGACAAACAGAAAACATTCCTGAAATTCTTGTGAGAAACAAAATATACCTTGGTTTCTCTTCAAATCACATAAGGTTTTCATCTTCTACTGTAAAGAGGTTTTTGTACTATGTGTCTTTAATTTCATTTAAAGAGGGATTTAAAGAAAAATGAGCAAAACTGAATAAAATTTATTGGCATGTTTGATACTTCTCAGAGGGTCAGTCCCATTATGTTTCAGCTTAAAAGGTTCAGGGAATCTTTACAATATAGTGATTTTACAAAAAATAAACTCATTTCCTTACGTTTGTTTGAGGCAATTGTTATTTATATAAAGCTTAGAGATGGGCCTAGTTAAGAATCCTGAACATTTTATCCTGAACTGATGAAATGGTATTTGGGGAGGAGAGGGGAATTATTTCATAGATAAATAAATGAAATTCTTAGTTAGGAGGAAGTTGAACATATCAGATCAGGAAGCTTTGAGATTGCTTAGAACCACTTCAATTAAAGGTCAAATAAATTATAAAAATTACATGAAGCCACTTTAATTGTGGATCCAATAACATTGGATATTTTTCCTCTAATGTGTGGCATATAAACTATCCAAGATGCCATGCTATGTGAGATGCCAAGCCTGTCTTTATTACATCTGCATTCTTTTTACCTTCTGTATTTTAAGAAAAAATAATGTCTTGTACAATTGTTTTTAGCTGTTTATGGTTTTAATCATGTGGGTTTTATTAAAGGTTATAACTTTTTATTGTAACTTATTTATTAATTGCTCGCTGCTTTGGGATTATTTTAATAATGAGTATACAAGTTTGAAATTGTATGCCTGAATGAATGACAGTGTGATTAAACAACAATGTGAATTAAGCTATGTATGGCAAGAGGACTATTTTTCTTTTGAGAATAGTTCTAGTCTAAAAGAATGTGAAATAAAATATAAATTAACAGCTTGTGAAATCAGCCTGTAAACTGAAAGAGTAGATTACTAAAGGCATAAACTGGGATATCTGAATCCTGTGGGACAGCAGAGTAAGTAACTGATAATCCAAACCACTGGACTTGTGATTATGGCAGTATATAAACATGCAAATATATACATAAGTGAAGGGAGATGAAGAAAACAGCACATGGTCCTGTTGATAACACAACTCATTATACTTTGAAATTGTCTATGCAGCAGGTCCTTCCTTCACCATATCCCCATTCTAAAAGGTACAGTGTCTGTCTTTCTTTCCTTTTTATATAAAGCATCTTCAATAAATGTGTAGCTTTAGCATTAGGCAGATCATTAATACTTCGGACTGTTGAAATCAGCTGAATAAGCTGGATGTCAGATTCAGGTAATTGGCAATCTAGCCACCTGTCAGCTTTTTGCCTAGAACCAGAAGCCTAAATTGCCTCTACCTGGGGTGTGATTCTACTCAAGGAGACAATGGGGCTCTGTTAATTAAATTAAGCAGAATCCCTTTTGCTTTTTAAAGGGATGATCACCCACAGTTTTTTTTTTTAAAAAAGGGATGGTAGAATTGTTAGTCGGGATCTACAGACACAATAACCACAACATGTCATGCTACTATACACAATGATTAACGATGAATTTGTGTGGCTTGAGAGAATGATTTTTTTTTTCCTCATCCAGAATTCACCTTGCCTTGGCTAAAGGTTTCTCTTTGTAAATGAGTGCGTTAATTGTGCCCACAGGATATTTAGTGGCATGGACTTCATCTGGCATTGTAAAAAGTAATAAAGCGTGCCTTGTTTTGTTCCTCCCTCTGGGGCTTAATAGGAGGACTTGCAAATAATAAGGGTTGTGGTTAAAGAAAGAGACTAAATGGGCTTAATCTCACTAGAGAGCTGTCCTAGTATCTTTTTTAAAAACATGCATATATACTTCAGAGGTTCTGTCTATATCTTTTCTTAGTTGGGTGGGGGGTGATACCTGTTCAGCTATCTTGGTTGTTCCTAATCCCAGGTTTTCAGTTGTTGCTGGAGTTCAGGACCCATAATCTTCTGGTAGGGATGGTGGGAGCAGTTGTCCAATAACAGCACAAGAACCAAGCTGGCAACCACTGTGCTGTCTATAGAATATTTTTAGTGGGGGACCTGCAGGCTAAACTCGACGGTGTGCTAGTGAGACCTGAATGCATCTCCTAACAATTCTTTGTGCAGTAAGCAGACAGGGAAGGCATAGTTGGATTAGGTGAACAACAGGAGACAATTTATGCTCCTGTATAAAGACCACATAGGAAAAAAAAGAACAATAGAAAGCGAACCAAGGGGAATGAAGAGGTTTCCCAATAAAATGATAAGATGAAATAAAGACAGAAGCATTCTCCTCCCCACACTCTCGAAAGACAGAACAAATCTAATCACCACTTCTGCTGCACACTGGAACTTAGTAGAAATCTTTTCACGCTTTCCCTGGTGCCTTCAGTGACAGCTGGCAGATACAAAAATAAGAAAAGCTCCCACCTCCCACTTCCTGAGCAGTTGACTTACAAAGCTGGTTAGAGATAAGCAACAAGTATTGCAACTTGTGGGAGAGTAACTACCTTGTGCTGCCACGTGGTGGCAGAAATATGAACAGGCACATCCCGTAAGACGATCCAACTTCTTAATCCTGAAGGGCATGATAGCACAAGGAGGAAATATTTGAGCAAAAAAATAGTGAAAATAATGTATGCCAGTCTTAAAGCCTAAACAAACAGCATTGCTGATTTGTTTACATATTATATTTATACTCCAAGGAGCCCAAGGCAGCACATATGATTTTCTTTCCCCCTGATTCTTTTAACAATCCCATGAAATAGGTTAGGCTGAGAAATACAAAGTGACTCAAAGTGATTGAAACATTCAGAACTGGGTCAATGGGAACAGGGTTAATAAATCCAAAAAGGAGTTAATTAGCTCTTTCAACTAATTCCCAAAAGAGATCCAGTCATGGACAGACTTAAGCTGATTCCATTCATTCAGCCATGTTGTGGGAAGACTCAGACTCTGGCATATCTAATCCTCCAAGAAAAAACGAGATTTAGAAAAAGGGTGGCTCTAAATGTAAGATGCCCTGTTACAAAAGTCACTGATGAGGTTCTGCCATACACAACCCGGGGCACATTTCCTAGCTCTTATTGACTGCATGGAAACCTCGGCTCTTGTGGTGTGCCTGATGAACATGGACAAGGGGAGGAGGTAACTCTGAAAGTATTCCCTCGGTCAGGACTCCTGGAGAAAATGAGTGGGGGATCAGTATATTCAACAGGATGGTTTTGGACCCAATTAGCATGTCTGTGTGATGCTACTGTTTTATGAAGTTTAACTGGGGAAGTTGGATGGGGAGGGGGGAGAACTTAAATATAAGTTTCTTTATTCAAATTCCCTTGTTATTGTATTATATTTCCTCTCTTTGATATGGTTATTAGCTTAAATTTTTTGACTGGCATTTTTTAAAGGTTGCTGATTTCTATTTCAAAAAGGCATTTTTCTCTTCTGCATATAGGTGCATCATTAAAAAAAATAATATGACATTTGAGTTGCAGATTTATGTAATTTGGGACAACATCAGGGGTGAAATGTAACATTTGTTACTACTGGTTCTGTGGGCGTGGCTTGGTGGGGGGTGGTAATGTGACTGGATGGGCGTGGCCAACTTTATTTTATTTTAACTTTTCAAAGCATTTTTTCTGCAAATGCAAAAAAATGCTTTGAAAAGCCTCTGCCGATCAGGAACTCAGCTGGGATCGTCAGAGCCTTTTCAAAGCATTTTTTAAACCACCTCTTCCGCTGATATATGTATGATGGGAGATTTTAATGGAATAGTGGATGAAAAACTGGATTAAACAACAAAAACAGGAAGGCATAATAGAAAAACACTGCCAAATTCTTTTTTTAAAATGACAGAGGAAATAAATTTGAAAGATATATGGAGAGTTAGAAATGGGAAGAATAGACAATACACTTTTTACTCAAACAGGCACGCATCTTGGTCCAGGTTAGATATGATATGGACAACAATGGACTTGATTCCAAAAATTGAGCAGGTGGAAATAGACACTAATTTATGGGCTGATCATAATCCAGTGATAGCAACTTGGAAAGGCCAAAAAAGGAAAGCTAGATGGACTTTGAATAATACAATTTTAAAAGAGACTTTTTTTTTAACTTTTAAAAGCATTTTTTCGGCGGAAGAAGTTGTAGAAAAAATGCTTTTAAAAGTAAAAAAAAAGCCTCTGATGGTCGTGCGGCTCAGTTGGGCATGATGGGGGTGGGGAGGTGCAGGGATTTTTGCTACCAGTTTTCCGAACCACCCGCCGCCATCGCTACCGGATCTGGCGATCCAATCCAAACCGGGAGCATTTCACCCCTGGACAACATCCCAAGGGCTACAAATGTATTTATTTATTAAATTTATATGCCACCCATTTGGCTATCAAGAGGCCTTCATCCTGCAGTGGATAGACAATGGCTAAGATGATGAGAGATAGATAGATATATACTGTATGTATATATCTATCTATAATTTATATTTTGCTGATAAAGAAATAAAGGGAGACTAGTATAGATCTATTTCAAGCTATTTAGCTCTCATCAGCTAGCCCTACCCTTACTTGGATTCGAACTTGGGCTGCTTGCATGTTAAACAGTTGTATTAACCTCTGAGCCACAAGTTCTCCTCCCTTCATCAGCTTGAGCTACTCCACATGCTGGGGTAGACCAGGTATCTCGATAGAAAAACACTTAATCTCTCATCATCAGCTCAAGATGATGTTACTTGATAGCAAGATGGGTACCATATAATTTTAATAAATAAATACATTTGTAGCCCTTGAAATGTCCCAATTTACATAAACCTGCAGCTTAAATGTCATTATATATGTATATACATTTGTGTCTATGTGTGTGTATTCATTCATTCTAATGCATCTCTCCTAGAGTTCGCACAGCCCTTAGAAGTGCCTCCAACTCTTGTCATTCTCCAGGAAGTAATTTTATATTTGATTTTGGTTTTTTATTTTACCACTTATCTTACAAAGGGATTTTGCTCATTGTATAAAATCCCATTTGTCCCAATATTAGGGAAAAGTGATCTTAGAAGTAGTAAAAAGATCAGTTGTGAGATATAAGCAGAGTGTATGGACAGAAGACAGAATTGAAAATTCTCCCTGCCATAACCACCCCAAACAATGTAAACATACATGGAAAGGAGGAAGAAAAGATCCAGAAGAATGGAATTGTGATAAAACTTGTTTATTATACATGCATGAAAAATCTTTCACAATGCTGTTTTACCCACAAATATTTCTGAAGAAAATTCAAAATTGCTCTGTTATCATGTCTCCCAAGCAGGCAGTGTATAATAGCGCATATTGCTATTAATGAGCCCTTGTTCGAAAATGAATAGCGCAGTAAATAATGCTTGATGAGCTGGGAAAACACAAAACAAATGGTAGGGTAACCATTTATGAGCAACTTTAGATTCCCAAGTGATAAACTTTTATTATTGTTATGATTATGAGAATTCCATGGTTTTTTTAAAAAAATTGTTTTTATTAAAAAATTTTACATATATAAGTACATTCAAAGAAGAAGTACAGTAAATGTGAAAGAGAAATAAGAGATAGAAAAGAGAAAATAAAAGAACAGAATACCTGAAAATAAATATAAAGAAATGGTTTCTTGGCAGTTATGCAATTCTAATCAAACCTCTCTCTCGAAGGTTACATCATAATTCCTTCCTTTCTTTCTATAACCTATTCTTTCTAATCATCAAAAGCATAAGTCACAGCATCATCTTCTCTTTTATGCAGAAACTCTGTAAGGAGTCGATTTAATCAAAGAAGCCAGTCTGGCCATCTAGTAAGTTCTGTCAATTTCACCAACCATTTCCCCATGGTGGATACTGCCAAAACTTTTCATTTTTATGCATATATTATATCACTACAGTTATCATAAATTAAAATAATCTTCTGTGACTCTTTTCTAACTATGTATATATCAGTCCAAAAAGAAATTGTTCTGGCTTCGATGGAACATAATCTTTAAAACTAATGTGTGTATTTGAATCCAGACTTTTAAAGCTTTTTTACATGTCCACCATGCATGATAGAATCCTCCTTCATGTTATACACATTTCCCTTTGTACATTCCAGAAAATTTCCCTGGCATCAAGTATCAACAATACAGGGGTGGGTTCTACTTACCTTTACTACCAGTTTGCAGTGGGGCCGGGCATGTGCGTTCCTTTGCGCAAGTGCAGAAGCGTTTTGATGATGTCAGGGTCGGTGGGTGGAGCCTCCCGCCAGTTTTACTACCGGTTCCATAGAACAGGTGCGAATTGGGGGCAACCCACCACTGCAACAATACACCATTTTGTAAAAATCCTCTTTAAGATCATACTATAATGTAAATTTCAACTCTTTTGACCTCCTAATATACCAGAGTCCTTTAATTTTCCCATTAATGTTTCTATTCCCTCTAACAGATCCTCAAAACTAACACCAGATCATTAGCAAAGGCTTTTAACTTACAAATTTCTTTTTAAATCTTTACTTGTTTATGTCTTTTTTCAGAACTTTACTTTAAATCTTATCTTGTTTATGTCTTTTTTCAGTACCTCAAGTACTAAAGAGGGGAGACTGTAGGCATCCTTGTCTTATCCCTTTTTGAATCTCCCAAGATTTCATTAATTCTCCATTAAGAATTATTTGTTTTTTTCTGTGAGGTATTAATCGATTTTACCCATTTAATAAAATGATCTTCAAAGTTCATATCCTTCAGAACTTTAAACAAGAAAATCCAATTCAAATTATCAAAGGTCTTCTCTAAATCTAAGAAGATCAATGCCTGCTTTTTATTGTGCTGCTCCAAATATTGTAGAACATTTAACATGTTGCTAATACTATCTAGCAATTGTCTTTTAGGTAGAAAATCTATATATGATGTGTGGGATCCAGAATTGCATCTTCCTTTTTGATTATGATTTAAAATTAAATCACATTGCTAGTTTACAAAAAATATGAGCAATGATCTTAACATAAAAGAAAATGATGACAATAATTAGACTGACGAGGATGACATTGACAAAGGATATCAGTGAAGTAGATGAAACTTACCTCCTAAAAGAGTAAAAAGAAATCTTTTTACATTTAGGCATATGTGTTATGATTTGAAGAATACCTGGGAATAAGGACTGACATTTTGAGAGTACAGTTCATTGAGCCTTAGTTTATGAATCTGGATGCAAGAGGAGAGTTTAGGAACAACGGCAAATGGAATGATTGGAAATTCCTGCTCAAAGGGAAGTGGGGGGAGCACAAGGATGATTTCACCCTTTTAAAAATTGTACTGAAATTTTTCCACGATCTTTCTCACATTTTCATCCCCCCAAAATGCATTGTATAGAAGCTGAAGGATTGCTTGTTAGTTGGAGCACACAACCATCTCTATTATTGCTAGCTCATAAGTGGAAGGCAGACTACGTAGTCTTCAGTTCTAAGCACAAATGTGGAAAAAAGTTCAAAGTTATGTGTAGAACACTGCTGGGCCAGACAGTTGGAGTCCTAGACCCACCTCCTTTTGACTCTGGCCACAGTGATGAATGTCAATACTCATTAGAAAATCCTTATTCACAGGATGCTTCTCTCTGTTCAGAAAGAAGAGTTGGCGGAGTTAGAAAGGATGGCTTTAATCTGTAAGCCATTTACTGCGTGCAATAGAGACAAATTCCTGTCTATGATATTTCTTATGGATTCTGCCTCCTCATTAGCCGACAACATCTGCTTCTTATCATAATTAGTTCAGCAGGTAGTTTCGGCTCCTTACACCTGTACTTACAATCAACACAGAAATTTCAGAAGCACATGTAACAACTCCTTCCTTAATATTTGCCTGCTATGAAGCTTGCTTCACTTGAATAGGTTGAGAAAACTTGTCTGCATCTTCTGGAAGCATATGCAAACACTACCCTTTTTATTTTTCTCACAAGAAGAAAAAAAATCCTGGATTCTGCTATTCAGGCTGAACAGACGGCAAGTAGAAGCAAATATTGCCTGCCGGTGAAGAGATAATTGAACAGGAATCCTTAAGATTTCCAACCAGAGCCAGCCTGGGTTAGGCCAAAACATTATGTTGTACACCACCTGCACAATGGTGCCGAGAGAAGTAGGAAGGTAGCAGAAGGCAGGAAGAGAGAAGACCAGCTGGCCCTGCTGGGGAGGCATTTTTACTGGTTTCTTTGGAGTGGAAGGGTGTGAGGGCTGGGGTCATTTCCTGCCAGGGCTGTTCTAAGCAGGAGGGGATACATAATTACACTGTCTCGCTCAGCCATTAGTGTCAAGACTCATTAGGAACTCTATCCACTCGGCAGGAGCGGTAATAGGTACACACACACACACACACACACACACACACTGACGCAGAAAGCCAGCCAAAGTCTACAGACGGCAGAGCAGTTTTTAGATGGGAGTTAGTGGAGGGAGCAATTGTGAAACTCCCATCTGGATAATTAGAGCCAGCAGGGAATCGGATTGGCTAAGGCAGGCCTTTCATTTCTCTTCTTGTTGTTTTAGCAGGATTGGCACGTGCTGCTGTATTCCGGGGGTGAGGTGATGTGCCTGTGTCATCATTCACAATGAGAAATGATCACCAATTTGCAGTGATGCTCCTGGGGTGAGCTGAGCAGGCCGAGTCTGATTACTGTGTTTATTAGGGCCTTGTTAGACAGACAAGCTTGTTTGCTGGAGGCAGTTGGCTGGGAGAGAGGGTGGGCTTTCTAGGGGAGCAGATTGCAAACCAGGAACTGGGGTACTAGCTAGGTAGTTTATTAGTGGCAGAGGCGGAGAATATTACATGCTTTCTAGGTAGGTGTCCATTTCTTACTTGCAGAACACAGCAAATGTACTAGAAGGATTATCCAGTGTGTAAAATATGATAGACAATTAGTTTCCCTTGAAGAAAATTGGCATTGTTTATTCTATTGGAGTCCAGTGTTCAGTAAACAGAAGCAAAATATTTTAGTCTGGCACAGTGTTTATTGTTTATTATGTTAGTTTAGAAGATGCCTTAGTAATTAGTAGAGGATTTACTTTTGTCTGTTATATACTGTATATCCTACTGAAAATATAGGGATTGAAAATTCAAAAGCTACTCTAGTCTCTACTAGGCCTTTGATACAGGGCTGCAAAAATCCAGGGAGCTACTCCATGAGAGCAATTGGATCTTTTGTGTATGTCTTTGCTGCCCCTTAATATTTGTTCAGATTTTTGTAGCCAAGTCAAACCACCTCTTGTTTTTGTTTGGCTTTGTCTGTGATTCTTAGCTTTTATTATGAGCATCCATGATGAGAAGTAAATCAAAGGCAGAAGAATTTATTCCAATATTCTTAGAATCTTCTAAATGTTATATGGGCACAGTTACTGCGGTTTAATAGGATGTACTGCTATCTACCTTCCTCTTGGTTATGACTGCATTTTGTACTACTCTCCTGTTTTATCATACTATGACTATTTCAATTTTCAGTATTTACATTCCCTCCTATATGCTTGCCAAAACATTCATATTCTAGAAAACATGATCTATTTGAGTTGATTTTTAAAATGAATTAACTTTTTTGGTTAATTAATTTTGATCAGTTAAAGAGGTGCTAGCAAATTAATTGGTGCCAGATTTTAATTTGTTTTAAAAATTATATGTAATATGCAAGTAATTATAGAAAGTAGCAAATATCCTCTTAAAAGAGGTAGATCCTCCGGTGTAAGAGAAAAGAGGAAGACACCTTCCATTCTGTGAGAGAAAAAAATGGTGTACATAAAAGAAAAGTATGCTTTTCTCTACAATGGCGTGAACAACCTCTGCCCCTCCTGATGTTATTGGATTGCAACTCAATCTTGTCAGGGAATAGCTATTGACCTAGAATGAGTTCCAGTCACCAACACATATAGATTGGATCCTAGAGTACTATACTTGCAGATGATCTATCTGAACTTCTGTCAATTATCCTTGTGAAATCCTGGAAATGACTAGAAGAAGACAAAAGTTGCATTTATCTTCAAAAAAGAATGGGAAAAAGAAAGAAGGACCCAAGGAATTATGAACAAATAAGCCAGACTTCAATTCCTGATAAGTTTTAGAGCAGACCATAAAACAATTGATCAGTAAGCGAGGCACCCTAAAATAATGCAAAGATTGCTAGAAGTCAGGATGGATTTCTCAAGAACATGGTTTCTCGAGCTAAGTTTATTTCCTTTTTTGATTAGGTAACTCTTAATACATTGCATTATGGGAATGCTAGACCAGAGTTCCCAAATCTTTCCAGGTTGGCAACCTGGAGCAGAGGGAGGGGGGAAAGAGGGGATGATTTTGTGAGAGGGGCGGACGCATGTATGGGTGCATGCTAGCTCCCATGACATTCATGACGCTCATGTGAGTGGGGCCGCAAGCACCCCAAATGAGGCTCGCATGAGTGGGACTGTGAGCATCTGTGATGATGCTTGCATGAGTGGGGTCATGAATGCCTGCGACAAGGATCATGCAAGTGGGGCTGTGATGACACTTGCATGAGTGGTGCTATGACTGCCTGTGATGATGCTTGCACAAGTGGGGCCATGTGCGCGTGTAGACACGAGTGCACTGGTTGGATGCTCATGCAGCCCAGTGGCAATTATGCCACATGGCCCAATAGTTGGCCCGGTAGTGGGCCACGGGGCCACATGTACTAGACATTATTGCCTTGGTTTCAGCAAAGCTTCTGTGAAAGCACTTCATGCATTCTGATGAGGTAGTTGCTTAAATATGAGCTGAAAGCTACACAGATTAATGAATCCACAGTTTTCTTAGGACCATATCATTAATGGTTCTCCACCAGTGGTGGGTTTCAAAATTATTTACTACCGGTTCTGTGGGTGTGGCTTGGTGGGCATGGCAGGGGAAGAATACTGTAAAATCTCCATTCCCTCCCCAATCCAGGGGAAGGTTACTGCAAAATCCCCATTTCCTCCTGATCAGCTGGGACTCGGGAGGCAGAGAATAGATGGGGGGGGCAGTCAGAGGTGATATTTACCGGTTCTCCAAACTACTCACAATTTCTGCTACCAGTTCTTCAGACCTGGTCAGAACCTGCTGAAACCCACGTCTGTTCTCCATTAAACTCGAGGGAGGTACCTGTGGGTATCAAAGGGTTTTGTCTTAGCTCGATTTAGTATTTTCATTAATGTCTAGGATGAAGAGAAGGAAGGAAGGTTCATCAAATTTGCACTCAATAGAAAAATTGGGTGGAAAAGTAATGCTCTAGATTAAGGCAGAAATTAAATTCAAAATGATCCAACTGCATTGAGCAAAGGATTAGATATGATGATCTAAATAGCCTATTCTGATTCGATGATGTTGAAGGGCTTATCTAATGTATTTTAGAATCAAAACTTTGGTATATCAGCCTATTGAAAAGGCTTAGGATAAGCAACATTGTGCATAGTGCAGAAAAGGAGTAATAATAAGCAACAGGAATTAAGGGCAGCAAATAAATGGAAAGAAAGGAAAACTATATCATATAAGTCAGTGCCTTCTATTATAACTTTCCATATCCTTCTATACTTGCTTCCACCACTTCATATATTGCTTTTGGTTCTGTACATTTCTCATCACTTTCTTTTTGAGGATCTCAACAACTCTATCCAATCACAACTTTCTTAGTCTTGGATCTTTGTTCATTCTTTCTAAAGGACTAACTTGTGTACATTTGTTACTGGTCATTTACTTTTGTATTAAGTCTTCATTAATTCAATACCTATTTCTTCTTATTTTACCATTCACACTTCTGACCCCATTCTCTACAGTAATAAACTTTTATGCTTTTCCTAATAATCTACTCTTATTACCATATTATAAAATGGGAAGAACAAGATTTTATGCACAGCTGTTTTGATTTCTTTTAACAAACATTCATTTTTTTCCCCAATAGACTACATACTACTGGTAGTCCTTGACTTATGACCGTAACTGAGCCCAAAATTTCTGTTATTAAGTGAGACATTTGTTAAGTGAGTTTTGCCCCATTTTATGACCTTTCTTGCCACAGTTGTTAAGTGAATCACTGCAGTTGATTGTATGTCTGGAGGGGAGTTGGTCAATGGCTTCAAGCAGCCGTCTAAGAGGGATTTGGCTCAAGCATAGCTGCAGTAGGACAGCCCTGAGGCTTCAGGTGGAGAAAGCATGCAGCTGGAGCAGGTCAGTGATGAGGAAGAGGAACTGCCTTCTTCACCTGATCCAAGAACATGTAGGCCAGAGAAAAGGCAGGAGCCGAGAAGGTCAGCCAATTACTCATGAGGAGAAAGCCTTGCCCTTCTTGATGGGCTGTACCAGAAGCTGGCTATTTAGCACAGAAGACAGATGGAAGTGATGCTGGGAACAACATGTTTATTTGCTATCTATGTGTTTGCTGGTTGTTGTGATTCTTGCCTTGCTTTGGATTGACACTGTGTTTTTGGTGAAGGGAATTGTGGGGAATATTAATAATCCTAATAAACCACAGGTGTGTGTGTGTATATGCAGGACAGGACACCAACAGCCAAGAGTTCGATCCTGACTGACTCAAAGTTGACTCATCCTTCCATCCTCCTGATGTCAGTAAAATGAGGACCCAAATTGTTGGGGGTAATATTCTGACTCTGTAAACTGGGTTAGAGATGGCTGTAAAGCACTGTGAAGTGGTATATAAGTCTAAGTGCTTTTGCTATTGCTATTTTTACCACTGTTTGCAGGTCTTAAGATTTCTCATTTGCTTGCTCTAATTTTTTTCATTTCATTTCATTTAATTAGATTTGTATACCGCCCTACTCCCGAAGGACTCAGGGCGGTGAACAGGCACAAGATAGAATACATAAATACAAAAGTTAAAACATAATTAAAAGCAAATTAAACAATTTAGCTCGCGACAGTTAAAAATCCCAATAATTTAAAACGAATTAAAATTTCACTTTAGAAAATTTAAAAGATATTTAAAAGAAAGAAAAGGGGAGAAAGTTAGGCCAGGCCGGCTTGCTGGAATAGGAGGGTCTTAACAGCACGGCGGAAAGTACGCAGATCCGGGATGCTCCGTATCTCCAGGGGGAGCTCGTTCCAGATAGTAGGTGCCCCCACAGAGAAGGCCCTCCTCCTGGGGGCCGCCAGTCGACATTGTTTGGCTGATGGCACCTGGAGGAGCCCCTCTCTATGAGAGCCTACCGGCCGGTGGGAGGCTGTTTATGGTAGTAGGCGGTCCCGTAAACAGCCAGGTCCTAAGCCATGGAGCGCTCTAAAGGTGGTAACTAAGACCTTGAAGCGCACCCGGAAGACCACCGGGAGCCAGTGCAGCTCGCGCAGGAGGGGTGTCACGTGGGAGCACCATGTTGCTCCCATAACCACCCACGCGGCTGCACTCTGCACCCGTTGGAGCCTCCGGATGCTCCCCAAGGGGAGCCCTGTGTAGAGAGCATTACAGTAGTCCAGGCAGGAAGTGACGAGGGCATGAGTGACTGTGTGTAAGGAGTCCCGATCCAGAAAGGGGCACAACTGGTGAATCAGGCAGTTGTGATGGTGATGGAAAATCCTCCTGGTCACGGCCGTCAAGTGCTCTTCTAAAGACAGCCGTGAATCCAGGAGGATGCCCAAGTTGCGAGCCCTCTCCGTGGGGGCCAACGATTCACCCCCAATAGTCAGCGATGGCGCCAGCTGACTATATCGGGACATCGGAAACCACAGCCACTCGGTCTTGGATGGGTTAAGCCTGAGCCTGTTCCTTCCCATCCAGATCCGCACGGCCTCCAGACACCGGGACATCACTTCAAGGGCATCGTTGGGGTGGTCCAGGGTGGAGATGTACAGCTGGGTGTCATCAGCGTACAGATGGTACTTCACCCCAAAACCATGGATGATCTCACCCAGTGGCTTTACATAAATGTTGAACAGAAGGGGCAAGAGGACCGACCCTTGTGGCACTCCACATATGAGGTGCCTCGGGGTTGACCTCTGCCCCCCTGTCAACACGGACTGTGACCGGTCGGAGAGAAAGGAGGAGAACCACCACAATACAGTGCCCCCCACCCCTAACTCCTCCAACCGGTGCAGCATGATACCATGGTCGATGGTATCAAAAGCCGCTGAGAGAGCTAATAGGACCAGGACAGAGGAGCAGCCCCTGTCCCGCGCCCTCCAGAGATCATCAACCAACGTGACCAATGCCGTTTCCATGCTGTGCCCAGGCCTGAAGCCCGACTGGAACAGATCCAGATATGTCGCTTCATGCAGTACCGGGGGAACTGTCATGCAACCACACTCTCAACAACCTTCGCAATAAAGCGAAGGTTGGAGACCGGACGATAATTAGCCAACACTGCCGGGTCCAGGGAGGGCTTCTTGAGGAGGGGCCTCACCTCTTTCAAGGCGGCGGGGAAGTCACCCTCACCCAACGAAGCATTTATAATCCCATGGAGCCAGCCTCGCGTCACCTCCCGGGAAGCCAGCACTAACCAGGAGGGGCACGGGTCCAATAAACATGTGGTTGCATTCAGTCCACCCAGAATCCTGTCCACATCGTCAGGGGTCACAGGATCAAACTCATCCCAGGTAACAATCTCAAGACCTGCCTCAGTCATCCCCCCTGAGACTACCCAGTTGGAGTCCAAGTCTTCCTGAATCTGAGTGATTTTGTCATGCAGATATTGAACAAAATCCTCGGCTCTACCCTCCAAGGGGTCCTCCCACGCTTCCTGGTGGAGCAGGGAGCGGGTCACCCTAAACAGGGCGGCCGGGCGATTATCTGATGACGCAATAAGCGCAGCAAAATATGTACGTTTTGCTGCTTTTGTTGCCACTAGGTAATTCTTAATGTGAGATCTTACCAGTGTCCGGTCGGATTCAGAAAGACTGGCCCTCCAACTACTCTCTAGGTGTCTTTTTCGGCGCTTCATCTCCCTCAGCTCCTCAGTGAACCAAGGAGCCAGGTGAGCTCGGGGCCGGGTCAGAGGCTGCAAAGGCACGACCCGATCCAGGGCCCCAGCGGCCGCCCTATCCCAGGCGGCCACTAGGTCCCTAGTCGAGGCGTGTGCCAGAGCCTCAGGAAATGGCCCAAGCTCCATCTGGAACCTATCCAGTTCCATCAGGCGCCTGGGGCGGAATCATCTTACCGGCTCCGCCTCCCTGCAATGCGGTATAGCGGTTCGAAGGTCGAGACGAAGGAGAGAGTGATCCGACCATGACAAGGGCTCAATGATTATATCCCCTATCTCAAGATCACTCAACCACTGTCCAGAGACAAAAACCAGATCCAGCATGTTTCCCCCTGTGTGAGTAGGGCCATGAATTAACTGGGTCAGGTCCATAGCTGTCATGGAAGCCATGAACTCCTGAGCCACCTCCGATGTCTCACCCACAGACGGTAGGTTGAAATCCCCCATGACCATAAGTCTGGGGGTTTCAACCACCACCGTGGCGATAACGTCGAGGAGCTCAGGCAGGGCTGTTGCCACGTGGCAGGGAGCCAGGTACGTGATCAGCAAGCCCATCTGAACCCCATGACCCCACTTCACAAGGAGGGACTCACAGCCGGCCGTCTGAGGAACTGTGGCCCCCCTCGGTCTCAGACCTTCTTTAATAATAACTGCTACTCCCCCGCCCCTGGCCTGTGGCCTCGGCTGATGGAATGCAAGGAAACCTGGTGGGCACATTTCAATGAGGGGAACCCTCCCCTCTCCTGGCCCAACCAGGTCTCCGTGATACCTGCCAGGTCCGCTCCCCCCTCGCAAATAAGATCACAAATGAGGGGGGCTTTTATAGGATATACCTACTTTACCATTGTTCATTTTATTTGCCTTGTCAAATGTAAATATCATGCTTCTAGTAGCATTATATAGTCTAATATTTATTTTAAAATATTTGGGTTCTCGGCTGACAGCATGGCATCATTTCCACACAAATGTACATTCAAATGCAACAGTGAATGCACATTCATATCTTTAAGCAACATAGCAACATAATGTCTGCACAAGTTTTCTTTATAGATATATCTATTCATACATTAAACAATCAAAGGAACATTACACATTCTTGTCTTTCTATGCTGAGTCTTGAGTAATTCACTAAGTATTCCATTCATTTTTATACATGCTTTAATTTTATCATTTATTACTCTTAATGTGCATTCAGGAATCAAACTTGAATTCCATATTTGCACACAGCATTTCATAATTCAATCCTAACTCTGGAAGATAAGATGAGGAAAACTAGAATTTAAAATCTAGAATAAGTGAAGGTTTTAAGTACTGCATGCTTCTGAGAACATATATTATGGCTGCCTCCATTACTGCACAGAGTTTTTAGCTGAGTTATACCTCTGAGGTTTATCACCAAATAAACAAATCCCAGAGTAAGGATGGAAGAGCCTAGATTTAGTCACACTACTGTAGCCTGAATTATGACAGCCATGTCCCTTCCACTTGTTCTTCCATCTAGACTGATGTTGAATCAGAGTCAAAAGTAAAACAGTAAAACTTCAAGTCCCACAAGCCTACCCATCCATGTCTCGGTAAAATGCATGAGGTTGGCCCCCTAACTGCAATGAATTTAGGATGGAGACTGACCTGGCATTTAACAGCACTAGCAACAGACTGGAAAGAAAACTCTGACCTTGAGAGAAGAAGGCTGGACCTGGAATGAGGACAGACAGGAAGGAAGCTAACCACCAGATTACAAGAACACAAGCGAGCAGTTACATAAGGACACTGGAACTCATTGGTAGACTCATGGTGCAATGAATAAGGATGTGCATTCAATTTTGCAGTTACTAGGATGATGATGATGATGATGATGATGATGATGATGATGATGATTTGCATTTCTATGCCGCCCAACTCCCTAGGGACTCTGGGCGGCTTACAGCAAAAAAACAATGCGAACAATATCCCATAAATTTTTTTTAAAAAGAACATTCAAAACCCATACTTGTTGGCCTAGCAGGGACACAAATAGCCAGAGAAATGATTGAAGCCTGAAAAACAGGCCTTTTGTCAGTCATTGGAGTGCTGATGAACCTCCTGCCTATCAGGTACTTAGGAGCTGAGGGTACAGCAGAACAAGGCAACAACAATTGATGACATAGTAGTGAGCCATCAACACCCTAATTAACAACTAAAAACACAACCAGGAACCATATAAATACAATGCATAGAACAGCACAGTGTACACATCCCAGTGAGAAAGAGAGAGAGAGATTCCCAGATGATGGGCTCCAGCACGAGTCTGAAAAGGTGGAAGAATAAACCTTTGATCTTTGAACCTTGCAATAGTATCCTGGGGTATGTGTATTTACCTCTATTCGTGAGGTAGCTTTCAATCATATACCATAGTGTCAGGCTTCTCCTGGCAGGCTAGACTGATTAACCAAGCACACAAGAATCCAGGAACTTCAGGAAAGTACTCTTTTGCAGAAAAGCTAAGAATCCATTATGAATTCAAATTCAGTGACTGCTACATAGCAAATACAAGCTCTTTTATAATAAAATGAAAGTTCGAATTCTTGTACTTCTTTCTCCCACCTGAGCTAAGCAGCAGGCTGTGAGGAGGCCTAATTTCCATCCATCTCCTTGTACTGCTAATGGCCAAAACTGATGTCTGACCATATGAGAACTAACCTCCTACGCTAAGGTTCCATTTACTTGTTCAGTTCTATAACCACTTTCAATATATCCACTTCCAATTTATCCACTGTATTACATTGAACAAACTACTTTTTAAATGGGAATTGCATAAGACGTTCTAAATTTCATAGTGATAAAGGCAGAACCAAACAAAGGCAGGTCTCACCCCCCACCCCCTTTCTTACTAAGAGCAGATGCTGTGGTTGTATCAGACAGCTGAACTTATATAAAGTTCAGAATACACACACACATACATATATACTCTCTGTGTGTGTGTGTGTGTGTGTGTGTGTGTGTGTGTGCATTCTTCAGAAGATATTCTTATTTGCGTTATTCTTTTGTTATCATTTATCATGTTATCATTCATCATTTACTATATTCCATTTTTAATGGTATATAGGCCAAAATCGAATTGGCTGTTATATTCTAAGTAAATAGATACTACTACTAATGGATACTTTAAAAAGTGTCCAAAATCTAGGAAAGTAAAGAAAAACAAGGCAAAGCAAAGGGATAATCTTAAACAGGTGTTCCACGAATGTCACTTGCTAAGGGGAAAAAGATAGTATTTTGCAGCATCAATCTATGGTGGATGATTGTTGCAATTTCCCTACCATACTTGGGTAAAAGAGATTCACGTTTGTAATGATGGCATGCTTGTTACACAATGTAACGATTGTCTGCAGTGCTTCTTTCTATTGGTGATCTCTATCACAGAATGCTTGTGAGTATAAGGGAAGATCTATGTAAGTTCAGCAGACAGGATACCTTCTGTTTAAACCCCCCCCCACCCCCATTCTTAGTGCAAAACAAAGAAATCCCTTTTTTTCCCTCCACTGTTTTTCATCTCCCTGCTAATTTAACAGAGATAAAGAAAACCATATATGGTCTCTCTCATGAACCCACCCCTTTTCTGTCTGTCTTGCTTTCAACCTGATCTGGGCGTTTGGGCATTTGGATTAACTCATTAGTGGAGTGGTGTTTTGGCAAAGTTACTAATCTATGGCAGTGGTGCATAGCAGTGTGACAGAATTAGACTGGAAATGAAAGTCTAATGAAATTAGGATGTCATGCGTACAGGCAGGCTGTGATGCTCAAATGATCTGTGGAAGATGTGCATATGTCTCTGTGAGCCTTGAAGGGAAGAAGATGCCTACGCTGCTTTTGCAAACTGCCTTGGAAATGTGTTGTCTTGAAGAACAGACTAGAAGTCTGTCTTACATAAATCAACAAGAAACAGGGCCACTGTGTTTCATCACAGAGAAGCAGGACTTCTAGGAACACAGAGAGACACCTATCACAAAATAAATAAATAAATAAATAAATAAATAAATAAATAAATAAATAAA
>WNWU01000006.1:47309068-47365593 GCA_012654045.1 Ptyas mucosa | reverse complement strand
AAATAAATAAATAAATAAATAAATAAATAAATAAATAAATAAATAAATAAATAAATAAAAATTGCCATCTGAAGCAGAGCCAGAGACAGCCCCATCATTAAAAAAATAAATAAATGAAATGCTCTCCTTAGGCACCTGATTTGAGATAGCATGAAAGGATGGACTGTTTTTTACAGTTTGGGGTAGAAGAGTGACACTTACAGGATTGTATAAAGTGTTAATTTAAGTTGAGTAGCTTTAGTTACTGTCTTCTTCACATTTCTTGGCGAACTCAAGGGCCTTTCTTGCTATCGACCAATGCTTTTGAACTTCCTTTCCAAAGCTGTTTTTAGCAGATTTTACATGGCATAGGGCCTGGTTACTTGAAGAACTGCCTGTCTCCCATAACATCTGCCTGGTCAGTCCAGTTCTGCAGAATTCCTTCCATTAAAACATCTTCTCCATAGTAGCACCTGCCCCCTGAAATGAAGTTTCCCAGACGGACCCCCCCCCCCCAATTCTGAGGCTGTTTAGAAGAGCTGTAAAGACCAGGCTCTTCACCCTGGCCTTTAGTGAGGGACAGTGCGGCCCCTCTCTTCATCATCCTAATCCTTTATCTTTTAGGTTTTATTGATTTGGTTGTAATAATTGTTTGATTGTTGTGAGCCACTCATAGTCTGGCTACAAATTTCATACATTATTTATCAACATTGTTGTCATAACACTGGCATTGTGGGATCTCAAGAAATATGAACCTTTTAGAGCTGGATCTGTATTGCGTGCTGCCAGTTTGGACTTACCTGGTCAGCCCACTGACAGCCATGAACAGAACCTCTTAATGGGGGCAGAAGTAACTGCACCGTCTATTGTTCATTTCCACAGTTCACAGACTTTTTTCCTGTTACAAGGTGCAGTGGCATCCTTCCACAATATAGTGCTCTCTCCTTGTGTTGGAACTCAATGCCCCTAATTCCAAAACAGAAACATTAAATGAGGGATTATACAAATTAAAATCCAACAGGAGGTTGATGTTTCCTTATAGACAAGAAGTCCTAAGAGTCATTGGGCAGGCTGTCTGGAGGCTACAGGCTGGGGAAGCCTAGATAAAATTCATCCTTTTGGAAGAAGCGGAGGGAGGCCTCTGGCAGATCTTGACTGTCCTGTGTTCAAAACAAAAGGAATAAAATGTAGACATATATGTGTTGCATGGAAAGCAATGCCACCTTCTTTTGAACAGTTGTACCTGGAAGAGCAGTTGTTCAGATGCCTATTTCTTACCTCCTAAGAACCTTGTGCGTTTTTTATCTCAACGTTCAAAATTAAATGAAGTAGTACAATGCAAATAGGTGACATAGCAATTTTGTTCCCAAGGAATGCCTACTGGGCATTGCTCCCTTGTTCCCATAAGACAAAACTAAAAGGTTCCCATGTAACTTAAAGCATTTACAACCACCACCACAAACAAAAGAAACAAAAGAAAATCAAACAAAATACCAGAGCCACATTAATACCATACTCGTCTGCCACCTAGTGGAGGCATCTGGCATTCTTCCAAATATCTATAGGATGAGTATGTTCCACTGTTTTTGGATACAAACAGTTTTGTGTTAACTTGGGCTAATTTATCCAGGTCAGGGATGGCATATTTCTGTGGACATCAATTAGACAAATTTAGCTAATTAGAACTCTCTCTCCAAACATTTTCTTTTCAAGTGATATACAGGGATGGAGAACTTGCACATCGGAGGGAGATGAGACTATTGTGAAGACTACTCTGAAGAAGAATTCTGAAGGATTGCATGAGGTATATTTATTTTCTCCAGAAATTAAATTAGAATTGTTCTTATAGCTACCAATTAGATTAAAAAGCTCTGCTCTCTGCCTATCCCTATTAAAATGAATGTTGGAGAACATCTCTATGTTGGTCAGTCCAAAGTTTGATGGGGGAAATGACCCATTCTGAATCCTTTGTGGATACAAATCTGCAGACAAGCGTTCCACCCAAGCAAGTGTGCCCTCACTTCTCAGTGGATCTGGCTGTTATTAGATATGAATCAAACAAATAGCTACAAATCAACTTCTTTTTAGTATACTCTATTAATTCATTGGCAATCTTATAACTGCCCTTGTATTGTGGACACTAGCTATCCTTCTAATACTTGGGAATCCAATATAGTCATGGATTTCACTAGAAGACTTATTAGACTGCTCCTTATTCTTTCTGGCATCACCTCCATTCTATTTATTGGAGTACTTAATCCATAACTCCTGATCCCAATTTTCCTACTCCTTTCCTTTTCTAACTCATTGCCTAATTTGCCTAGATAGATCCATTTGTCCTGTACAGCCAAGAAAACATTCTCTCCCCTAGAAGAGCATCTATGAAACTTAAAGCTTGGTTTTGTTCTGGAATAATTTCCCTGATCAGTTTTTAGTGCCTGTAAGGAGGTACATCTTGTATATGAGTTTTGCTTTCTTTAATATGTACCATATGTGTTGTTGGATTTAAGAATAAACATTATATTGGTAAAGCAAGACATTTTACCGGAGAGCTTAGTTGCAAACTAATTGCATCTAGTTAGCTTTCTTTAATCTATTTTTATTAGAGTTCTGCATGCTTCAAAAATTATCTAGAATACACGTTCAGTTCTTTTGTAAGCAGATCACGGCTATTCATCACAATAGTCTTTTGAATGAGCCTGAAAAAAGGTGTAGCTCCTTTCAAATTTGCATTAATTTTAATGACTCAATTCCTTCCTTCTTTCTTTCTTTACTTGATAAATTTCTATACCAGTTCCCTAAGCCATTAAGAATAAAAGATGCAATAAATTAAGACAATGCAGAAATACGTTCACCAGATACTCAGCAAACAATCATCATTCTCATTTATTCTTACATCTTTGAATGGCCCAACCACTTTTTGCGCGCTTTTTCATCTCACTCCTACTAATCCATTCATGTCATGTAGCAGAGTAGCTTCCCCCTTTCCATGGATCACATTCATTCATAACATTGCACAATTTCCTCACAACCTCATATCTGTCTTTTTCATTGTCACTATTCACTGAAATGTGACATTCCACTATCATCATCCTATGAATACTTACATTCATACACACCCATAATAATCTAAATAGCATCAATTCATGGTCCTGACATACAGTTTAGTCCTTCTATTCACAATTAAACCTACATCTTCATTTCCCTGCATGTACCCACAAGGTAAGATCAGATCACCTTCACTCAGATTTATTGCATCGTTCTCTTTCTATCTCTCACTAAGTCTTAATGTGAAAGCTTGGATTGAACAAAGCCATAATGGCGAGAAGAAGTCATTATTTCTGAGTCCCTCTGTGGAAACCATGGCATTTAGAAGATTATGACTTGGAATCTAAGAAGATAAAATGGTAAAGAGCATGAGTTAATGAAAGAAAGAAAAACAGTTTGTTTGTGAAATGAAATGATTACATTACCAGCCTTATCTATACCCATTCCACATCCATCATCCCCCATTAATAGTGAGGACAACACTTGTAAATGTTGCCATAACTTGATTAGCTACAGGTCAACCAAACACTAGTTTTACCTCAAGCATGTTCTCATTGTTCTATGCAAGCTAAAATCTCTAATCTAGAAAGTGCCTTGAAATCCATTTTACTGTGTCCCACATTCCAGCAACTAAGAGGCATATGCAATGTATTGAGTCACTCACAGGATGTGGATTTGGTTTTTCAAGAGTGGTATGTAGCATATATGGTTGGAAGTAAGGAAACAGTAACAGGTCTAGGCTGAGGTTTGGGAGAGGACTAAAATGTTTCCTGAATCTTCATATCCTCTCTTCATCCACTTCATTCCTTTGGATACCTATGCATATAACTTGTTAGAGGAGAGGACGAAAAGATTGACTTAAGAATTGGAAACTCTGAAGTAAATAAGAGAAGGCTTTTGTAGTTGTTGGATGAAAATCCTTTCCCAGATCTTCAAGAAAGAATCAATGGTCAGTTTCTAATCTCATTAAACAAGCCTGAGTCTAGGATCAGCATTTCAAGTAATCCAAAACTGCTGTGACATTTAACAAAATATACAGCTTACCTGGGAAAAGAAAGAAAGACCCCAAAACCGGTGATAAAGGATAGACAAGCTACAGAATGGAATTGGCAGGCTTTTGACAATCATCTTTTGTAATTTATCTGCCTTGAATGACAGTGTGAGCTACGGAGCGTGTGCAGAAGAGAGAAGAGACTGCAAGGTTTAATAGAGCAATAGCATCGCTGACCATAACTCAATGTTCAGCCTTGACAATAACTTGGGGATTTATCTCGATGACCAGACATGCTGAGCTTTGGGTTTTTAATATATGGATTGAGTGAGGGGTTATTGTTCTTCTTGATTTACTGGGACAGTTTTTATCAGTCACAGAGCATGAAAGAGAATGGGAGGAAGAAGAAGAGGAAGGGAGGTCAAATCAGAAATTGGGGCTGAATGGAGGACTGAGCAAACCAGAGGAAGACAAGACTGGTGCGTGGGCTGTGCTCATAGAAAACAAAACACAATAACTCACGGCTCCCATTAATATGTATGGTGCATCTTTAATCCATTCTGTTGTTTAAACGTTGGATTAAGTCATAGGGGGAGAAAATTTACATTTTGCCATTACCTCCAAGATACATTCTGTATGTAAAAGGTGGAATAGTCAACTATGCAACCTCATGAATTGTTCTATAATAGCAACAGTTTCTGTAGGGGGAGCAAATATCAGAAACAAAAAAAAAAAATCAGCCAAATGAATACAAACTTAATTCCGAGCAGCACCAACACTCCATCTTCCGGTAATGACACAGACGAAGGCTGAATTCCTACAATTTACAGTGAATTATGGGGCAGCAGAGCTACTAAGGCTCCAGCTGCTTCCAAAAAAAAAAGAAAGAAAGAAAGAAAAGAAAAGAAAAGAAAATCACACCCCACAGCTTACAGTGTCCCATTAGGAAAAGGGGATATAATGAATTCCTGTTTTTATAGCCCTGAAATGGCACATTTCATTCAGCAGGTTATTTACTCTCCGGATTACAGTGATGAGGTTCTGAATAATGTGCTAGGGTTCTTTGAAGAAAGAAAAAAAAAGAAATAGTTTATTCAGCTTCATTTACATATTTCATTTCATGAACTGCAACAGTGCCCCTCAGCTGAAGAGGTTGTTTGGGCCAGTGGGCTGCAAAGTGAAGTGATTCATGCCATATGTGGTCAGGCCAACGAAAATATACCACTTTGCTGCATGCATGCCTCCATCTTAGCCCTGGATGGGGCCTGTGCAGGAATCTGCCAATGTTACCTTCTCTTTTGTTAAATTAGCTCTTCCTTGCCATAAAATGTTACTTGTTCTGTTCCAAGCCATGCAGTTGTAAGTCAAGTTCCACATTATGGAAAGAACCACTGGTCAGTGTAATGGAATGATCATTTGCCACCTCAGTCAGAAATTGCTCTAAGCAGTCTACAATGCAGGAATATATATAATAAAAATGGACAATTGTTATTGTTGTAGTACAAAAATAATAATAAAGAATACAGTACAATAATTATTAAATAAGCTAAGAAGTGTCAACTAGGACATCTTAAATATGTTCTACTACTACATGTGATAGATTTCTTCTGACATTACCTAGTCTTTAGGTAATGAAGGTACTTTGAACATGGTATTATCATATTATTTTTAGACAACTTTCTCCATCCAGGAATCCCTTAATTTCTGAACCAGCTTTTCCAGCTCTAACTTGCAAAAACAGTGCAGAATGTATCAGATGGCCTTCTCAACCTTTATCAACTTGGCAAACTCACAAGTCATTGTGTCATTAAGTCATTAAATATACCTGACAAGTAGCCATCCAAAACAATAGCCATCCTAACTTTTGCAACATCAGTTATGCCATGGTGATGCAGTGGTTAGAATGCAGGATTGCAAGTTAATTTTGCCAACTGCCAGTAGTTCAATTCTCACCAGCTCAAGGTTGATTCAGCCTCCCATCCTTCTGAGATCAGTAAAATGAAGACCCAGATTATTGGGGGCAATATGCTGACTGTAAACTGCTTAGAGAGGCCTGTAAAGCACTGTGAAGCAGTATATAAATCTAATTGCTATTGCTATCAGTTCACAAAATTGACAGAACAACTGATTCATTAATGAAAAAGTGTCACCTCCATATTTAATTGCTGAATTTTGTTTTCTCTAGACTTAGGTATTACTTATCTCTTCCAGAATTCTCTGAGATAAAAACTACATTAAAGTGAATGTTAAAACAAAAATTACTATACACGTTGCCCTAGTTCAGACTGGGAAATGATTAAAATAAACACAGTACAGGTTTCCTGCGTGAGCAGGGGGTTGGATTAGATGACCTCCAAGGTCCCTTTCAACTCTATTACTGTTAAAAATATTAACAGAGCAACTGTGATGATGATGATGATAATGATGAAACAGTTGATCATGATGATGAAACAGTGGCTGCAGCAAAATCTCAGAGACTGATTATCTACAACGTCATGATTGAGTTGCCAAAATTATACATTGGAAGCTTTGCTAGAAGTTTGGGTTCAAATGCAGCAAAAATGACTGGGAACAACAAACTGACAAAGCTCTTGAAAATGAGCAAATCAAGATCCTGTGGAACTTTCAAATCAAAACAGACAGACATCTGGCCCACATCATACCTGATATCACTATTGTGGAAAAGAAAAAAATCTGGTTTATTGATATTGTAATACCAGGTGATACATGAATTGGAGAGAAAACTAGAAAAAAGAATGAAATACTGTGATCTGTAAATTGAAGTTGAGTGACTATGATGTAAGAAATCAATGGTTGTACCAATAGTAATAGGAGCCCTTAGAACAATACCCAAAGTGTTGCCTAGATAGATGGAAATTTTGAATGTATCAGACCTGAATATTCTGACTTTGCAAAAAACCATCTTACTCAGAACTGCCTGTATATTCAGACGCTACCTTAACAGCTCTTAGGCCCTTGGTTAGGACTTGAACTGTTAAGTTTTTACCAGTCCCAGACTGTGAATTGAACTGAAGATTAAATCTTAAATAATAATAATAATAATTAGAGTCTGTCAAGATGATGATGATGATGATGATGATGATTATCTCTTTTATTCATTATACATGAAACTCAGTCAACTGAATGTTTAAAAATGTGTCACAAATACAATTGACTGGTACTAATGGTTAATATGAGTTGCTGCCAGCATCCTAGGTATCAAACCAAGTATCTTCTTAAAATATATGATGTTCCGAGTAGCACAGTTTTTTGCAGTTCCGCTGGTGTTATTGTAGGAAGCTGCAATTTCTTGATGTATTTTGTAAAATTCTTGGACATGGTACCAAGTGCCCCGATGACAATGGGTATCACTGTTACAAGTTTCATCCATAGCCGTGTAGTTTTGATGGCCAGGTCGCGATATTTCATGACTTTTTCCAGTTCTTTTTCTTCAACTCTGGCGCCTCCTGATACAGCGATATCAATAAACTGTATGCTTTGGCCCTCAACCGTGACATTTGGCATGTTATGTTCCAAATGATGATCCGTCTGTATTCAAAAGTCCCACAAGATCTTCACTGTCTCATTTTCAATAACTCGCTCCCATGACTTTTTGGACAGGTATGTTGTATTTTTTTACATAAAGACCAGCGGACTAATTTAGCAACTCGATCATGTCTAACTTTGTAATCAGTTTGTGGGATTTTGCTGCACTTACATATTAAGTATGAAACAGTTTCAACTTTGTCATTGCAAAGTTAGCAGTTTGGATTGTCAGTGGATTTCCAAACTGCCAACTTTGAGTGAGTGCAGCAAAATCACGCAAACTGATTACAAAGCTAGACATGATTGAGTTGCTAAATTAGTCCACAGGTCATTATGTTGTTGTTGTTGTTATTATTATTATTATGGTTAATCTTCAAATCAGTAGGCTAGATTGAATTGAAGTTTAACCATAGTAATAATAATAATGTTGGCAGACTCTACTTAGCATGGAAAATAGGTGAATATGGAGTGTTGCAAGTATACCAGATGGTCGAAAAAGAAAAAAGGGCATTGGAAGAATCTATCATCTGTCTGTCTGTCTGTCTGTCTGTCTGTCTGTCTGTCTGTCTGTCTGTCTGTCTGTCTATCTATCTATCTATCTATCTATCACATTTTTAAACCATCCATCTCCCTCACAGATTGGTTAACTTCTGGCAAAACCAGATAATGACAGATCTAATAAAAAAGCAGCACCAGGTAACTGCAGGTCAATTACCTGCTTACTGATGACTTTCAAATTGCTTACTGGTGTGGTAGCTGATGCATTCCAACAGCATCTAGTTCCAAACAAACCCTTTCCACCTAAGGAGAAAGAAAATTGCCCAAACAACAGAGAAACAAAAAATCAGAGCCTAACTGACTAGATCAGGGGTGTCAAACTCGTGGCCCGTGGGCCGGATGTGTCATGTGCTGGCCACACCCACCTCCAGTTTAGTAAAGGGGAAAAGGTTGCAATACATCATGTGACGGCAATGTGACGCTGCGAGTTTGACACCCTTGGACTAGATGGTTTTGGAAAACTAAGAGAAGGAAGACTAACTTAAATGGAGCTTGGACTGATTACCAGAAGGCATTCGACTCCCTTCCACATGACTGGATATTCAAGTGACCAGAAATAACAGCAGTTAGTAAAAATATCAAAAGCTTCATGCAAAGATCAATGGCATGATGGAAGGCCCAGTCGCTAATCAATGGTAATAGGCTGAGAGAAGTTAATATCAAGAGAGGAATATTTCAAGGAGACTCGCCATCACTGCTGTTTGTCATTAGTATAGGAGTAAGACAACATGTGAACTTTGACAACATTGGCTTTGTTCAGCATTCTCTTTCTGAACCTCCAAAGTCACATAAGCAAAAACATCTGGTAGAAGCTAAAAAAAAAAGTCACCCATGTTATGAGGTCATTCTGCAAATGGCACCAATTATGTAATTTACATCAGTTATGTCACTTGTACAAATACATCATGAGCAAGTGTTTTCATCCATCTCAGAAATAAATGTACACATTCTCTCACACACGCATACATCGTTTCCTCTTGACTTAGAGGTTCTTGTCCTACAAATATTATTTTTGTACCATTTTCCATCTATTTAGGTATGCTATAAACTGACCATATATTGTAATCCATGAAGAAATAGGCAGACTGGTTTACATTAAAGTGTCTGGAGCTAGGAAGAAGCATCCAATACCACTGAACAATCCTAATAAGAGAACAGACAAGATAAAGCAGAAACAAGACAGAACATTTTACTCAGACAAGGCTCAGTTGCAAGAAGAAACATTTCACAAACTTAAAATTGGGGTTTTTTTTCATATATACCGTGTTTCCCCGAAAATAAGACCCTGTCTTATATTTTTTTTGAACCCCGAAATAAAGGCCTTATTTTTGGGGAGGTCTTATTATTTTGGGGCGCGTGGAGGAAACCAGAGGAAATGGCGGAGACCGGCTGCACATGCGTTTAGATATTTTTGGAGAGGGCTTATTTTTAGGGGAGGCTTATTTTAGTGCATGCACTCAAAAGCCCGATTGGGCTTATTATCAGGGGATGTCTTATTTTAGGGGAAACAAGGTACCATAACAGCAAATGCAGTTATAAGGTTGGCATGGCATGTATGTAACAGAACAGGTAACCGCATCCCGTCTTAATGCATTGGCTATTACTTGTCTGAGGCCATGAGCTTCCCCTACTCTCATTACTCATTTTTAGGGGTATGTAGTAGTCCAGCAGTGACCACTTCAGAAAATTAGATATTGCATGTATTGTCAACAATAGTCAGTGTTCTGGTATAATTTGTAACATAAACTGGGGTTTGTTTGTTTGTTTTTTGGTATTATGGTTCTTTTGTATTATGGTTCTCAAGAAATGTGTTATTTTCATAGAACAAATGTTGTGCTTATTGTAAGTTTACTTTGGTTTCCCCTCTGATGGGAAAGCAGATAATATCGGTCTTACGACCTTTCTACAACAGATAATAAGTAAAAAGAAAGTATTCCTCTGTCTGCTCCACTGCTGCTAGTATCAGCATGCAGAAGAGTGTGCTGGTAGATGTCATAAAAAGCCAGCCCTGGTTAATCCTTGGCTTAAAGATTGTTTGACACTCTAGAAAGCATTGTTGTATTGATGCCCTCCTTGCCAAATGGAATTTGTGATGAGCACTTCATTTAAATGGTGCTGCAACACTGATAATTGTGGTGTCAATCTCCCAAGATTTAAAAATTTTCCATGCTTTAAAGTCTTCTTATTTTAGCTACAGATTCTGGGGAGTTAATCACTGATATATAATTTGAAATATTCGTTCAATTAAATATACTAAAAAAGTAATTAAGTCAGGAACAAGAGTTGGAAACATTTGTGCAAGTTCTACTTTTAATTAAAGAATGGGGGTGATTAAAGGATCTGATTTTTTACAAAATCCTGTCACTTGGCCTGATCTGTGCCTCTCAAAATAACAGGCGTGTAAGAATATCCGTGTGTAATGTCAATTTTTATGGCTGCCTGCTCACACAAGGCTGTGGGGGGCCAAGAAAAATTAACACAATAGGACTATTAAAACAGAATTCTGATAACTAAACTGCAGGAGGGAAAACAAAACAATTTAATAATAACCTAACAGTGGGTACACCAGTAGTGGGTACCCCAAAAATCCTAGCCCAATGCCTACAGGAAGAATGAGGTACTTAGGTGCTTTTCTTAAAGGTAGACAATAGCAGAATTGTACAAATATGGAATGAGGTGAGGGAATGTTGTTCTAGGGTCATGATGGAGAACCTATGGCATGCGTGCTGGAAGTGGCATGCGGGAGCATCAGAAACTGGAAAAGCAGCCACCTTGTGAGCATGCATGCACTGGGAAGATGATCTAACAAAATCTCCCATTTCAGGACTCAGTGCTGAAAAGGTTCACCAACACTGTTCTAGGGGGCAATTGCAATATATTATGATCTGATGCATGTCAACTTTGCTAGATTTTACTGTACAGGCTTTGTAGATGACAACTAACACCTTGAATTTCATCTAGAAGCCTTTTGGTAACCAGGGCAGCAAAAAAAAAAAAAAAAAAGGAAAAGGAAAAGCAAAGCAAAGAACCACAACAACACCATGACTACTGTTAACAAACCCCATAGTCCATGGGTGTCAAACTCGCTGCGTCACGTTGCTGTCACATGACGTTTCATGACCTATTCGCCCTTTGTGGAGCTGGGGTGGGCGTGGCCTGCACGTGACACATTCAGCCCGTGGGCCGCTAATTTGATACCCCTGCCACAGTCAGTCCAGAAGGATACTGCAATTGATAATATTTAACGCCACTGAGACAAGAAGAACCAGGAAGGTTGTACCACTCCATCCCAGGTAGTCCTCAACTTACAACTATTCATTTAACAATTGTTCAAAGTTATGATGGTTTTGAAAAACTCTGGTCCTCACACTTATGACCATGACACTTTTCTCATATTTACACGATTGCAATGTGGATGCTTGGCTACTGGCTTACATTTACAACCAGTTGCAGTGTCCTATGGTCACATAATCAAAATTTGCAACCTTTTTTTGCCAGTTTTCAGCCAAAAAAAAAAACCACCCTGTTACAATCTTTTTATCAAAATATAAAATAGAGAAATACAAAGAAAAATGAGAATAATGGGGGAAAGGGGGAGGAGAAGGAGAAGAGGAAAAAGTGTAAGATAAAGGGGAGAAGAAAAATCACTCATTTGGAAGAAGGGGTTTGCATTTATGACCACCGTGTTTGCTTAATGACTCTAAATTCATTTAATAACTATGGTGATTTGCTTAACAGCCACCATAAAAATGGTATAAAATTGAGACTGTCCTGACCTACAAACCAAGTGATTTATAATGGTACCGGTACATCTGGGCTGCTTCTGTCTAACAAGGTAGCACTCAGCTTGTGTCCCCCCCCCTCACTATTTCATATTTCTAATCACTGCCCTCCCCTGCTCCCCTCTATCCCAGCTTGCCTTACTTCTTTAAGAACAGAGCAAGCTCCCAGTTCTGTTGAGAGAGGAACCAGAAACTCCACTGCTGTCTTTCCAATCTAATCCTGGGCATGAATGGCAACTCTTCTTCTCTGTCAACCCAATGCTGAATCTCGGAAGTCCACCTGAACTCCTTGGCCATAACAGTGCATGGAGCCTGATAGCCCTACTGTTGAAAGCAGCCAATATAGTCAATTCCTCCTTCCCTAAAGAGGCTAATGTGGAGCATATATATTGAGATGGCTTTAGGAGACAGCTGCAGGACGAGGCCAACATGCAATCTCTCCCTTAACTCAGAACTCTCACCCTGTGTCCAACTTGGGTGATTACCAGGCATCTTTCATGTTTATGTTTTCATTACTGTTGCTCCTGCTATTGGCAGTCCTACCATTTTCCCTGATCCAAACATCAACGCATTGCCCCATCTTCATTGCGCTGTTACCAGCACCATGGTCTTTGACAAAGTTGTTGCTATGCTGAAGTTTCTTGCATTTGCTTCACAAAATCTTGGCTCGTCAAGCGCCATAGATCCTCGAGGCCATCCCAGCTTCTGTATTGGCTCTAGCACTTACCATTGCAGCTTGATTTCAAAGGAGTACCAGGATCCTTAATCACTGGAAAAACAAATTAAATGCACCAATATGCCTTATGAAAACAGTATACTTACAGACAGCAATATAAATAAATTTCCCTGGTGATATTTTGGATTATATTTGCACTTATACCAAGTATATTCTATGCTTTCCTAAAAGTTCTTTGTTTGTGTCTACAAGTCAAATTCTTTTATTCCTGGCAACGGCCCGGGCTAGTCCCTGCAGTTTTCTTGGTAAAGTTTCAGAAGTGGCTTGCCATTGCCTGCTTCCTTGGACTAAGAGAGCGTGACTGGTTCCAAATCACCCAGATGACTTCTATTTCTCAGGCTGGACTAGAACTCAGGGTCTCCTGGTTTCTAGCCCAATGTCTTCACCACTATACCAAATTGACTCTCTAAAAAGAGCCTTGGATAGTACAGTGGTCTAAAGCACCCTGTTATTAACACCAGCTGCCTGCAATTATTGCAGGTTCGAATCTCACCAAGGCTCAAGGTTGACTCAGCCTTCCATCCTTTCTAAGGTAGGTAAATTGAGGACCCAGTTTGTGGGGGCAATAAGCTGACTTTGTATAAATATACAAAAGTATGAAGGTTATTGCTTAGCGCATTGTAAGCCACCCTGAGTCTCCGGAGAAGGGCGGCATATAAATCAAATTTAAAATAAAAAAAAGTTCTTTACAGTTAGCAAAATACATTTAGAATAATTATAGAAGAGTTTATGCTAAAGTGCTGAGATAGTAGTAGTAGTAGTAGTAGTAGTAGTAGTAGTAGTAGTAGTAGAAGTAGAAGTAACAGCAGCAGCAGCAAACCTTATTATGGTCTTTGACCAGCATATATACATATGTTCATAATATTCTACATAGTTGCTAAAAATAAGAGTTTAAAGAAAAATAAAAAGTTATCAGAAAAAGAAGGGGAGAAGATAAAATGTTGAAGGTGTCGAATGCAATTTAAGTAGGCAATATCTGAGGCCTCAGCCTCATGGCAGCAAAGGCAGAACTTGACTACATTATTGGTAATAGAGATCTTAGGATCTGCTAGGAGGTTAGAGATGTACCAGTGATGATCTCTCTCCTGGGAGAGAAGGGGCTGCATTAACACATTGTGCAAGTTTGAATAGAAATTACAGGGCCACTGATAGGCTGCACATCCTCTGTGGCATGGGAGCCACAGGGGCAATGCCTTTCCTGGATAAGTATGTTTCCCAACAATGCCTGCTGAAGGAAATGTGTTCGATCCAGTAAGAGCAAATGTATATTAAGGATAGACAAAAATCAGATGGGCTGGTGTAAAAGATGGCGTCCGAGGCTTGGGTTGCCTTGGTACTAAGATAATATTTCTTGCTTTCCTGTGTCAAGGATCCTCCCCATCAAATGATATTTTGGCCTTCCTTTGTATTGCCTCACTAGAGAAGCCATAGGCTGCTAGAGTCATATGGATGGGACACAGACCGATTTGCTCTGTTTTGTTCAGGAACGGAGAGCTGGAAGAGGCAAGAATCTAAGTAGGCAGTGCATTTCTGTACCTTAGATGACCTTTTGGTATTATGTTTTACAGGTAATGCAGCAAAGTTTATTGATTATGACATTCCCATTCGTTTTTATATTCAGGTAGTCCTCGACTTACAACCACAAATTGAACTCAACATTTCTGTTGCTATGTGAAATAGTTGTTAAGTGAATTTTGCGCCATTTTATGACTTTTCTTGCCACACTTGTTAAGTGAATCACTGAAGTTGTTAAATTAGTGATGTGGTTGCTAGGTGAATCTGGCTTCCCCATTGACTTTGCTTGTCAGAAGGTTGCAAAAGTGATCACATGACCCCGGGACACTGCAACCATCATAAATTCGAGTCAGTTGCCAAGCATCTGAATTTTGATCATGTGACTCTGGGGATGCTGCAATGGTCTGAAAAATGGTCATAAGTAACTTTTTCCAGTGCTGTTGTAACTTCAAACAGTCACTAAATAAACTATTGTTAGTTGAGGACTACCAGTATTGCAAGGCACCCCAAGAAATTTCTGAGCCCTACTGAGAGCTACAAAGTTTTAACACAATTAAACTATAATCTGTGCTGGAAGTAGCCCTGAAAGAAATTAAATGCAAGATATTTTGACATTATGTTTTATCTTCCCTGGCCTAATTACAAATTATGGTTAAGTTTTAGTGGACAGTCCTCATCTCTCACTAGAAAGATTAAAAGTTAACATTTAATCTAATCAGTAGGATTGTCAATTCTTTTACCGGTCCTTTCTGAGGACTTTTATAACTGGTCAACATTCATTAATAGTGCTGGTGATATTTTTGTCTACCTGCTTTGTACTTCAGATACATTTCTAAAGAGCTAGTCCAAAGCTAGCATCTTTATCGATAGATTCAGCGCCAGAGAATATTTATGGATAATTACTTTGATTTGTTCTGAAAAGCAACCCTTAGACCTCAAAGTATCCCTCAAACATGCAGGTCCAAACTTTTTTTGTTAAAACAAGACAAATAAAAATAATTTCCCCATTTTTTTTTATTATAGCTTTGCAAATTTTGGTTATGGATGATGTTTATCCATGCTCACATCTCTAGGTACATATTCAGAGGATGAATATTCAAAGTTTCACTGAATATAGAGTGTCATTCTCTAGAGAAAGAGGAGAGCAATCACAGCTGCTGCAGTGTTACCCATAAAAAAAAAAGCAGCCCTCAGATCAAGCCAGGCCCTTTAGTCCTATTTAAGTTTTCTAAAAAATTGCTTTCCCTCCAGAGAGCCAAAAACCTGAATATATTTTCCTAGCTGATTGATGCTTTTCCATTTATTTTTTTAATGTAATTTTCCCCTGGTAAGGAATTGTTCTCTTGAATGTCAAGGAGGAAATATTTCCCCAATCATGCCCTCTGATTGGCTTGCTGCTGCCTAATCAGATAGCACATTTGTGGGGGGAAGAATGGGGGGAGGAGAAAGAGCGGAGGGAACAATTTGTCATGCTGGTAGATTTTTCTTCCCCCAGCCATTGCTAAAGAGCTGCTTTGTAATGCATGCCTGCCAAAGCCTCTAGCCTCAATCAAATTACTCCTTGTCCCCACATTCTCCTCTCCCCTTCTCCCCACTTCTTCCCGCTGTAAGCACACTTGCATATAAACACAACCTTGCTTTCTAGATCTATCACTGACACAAGGGTTATTAAACAAAAACTCGGCCCATAGAATTATTAATTGCAAAGATTCATTTCTTTATCAAATGCTGTGGCCTGAAGGGAGAGCTCTTTAAGTTCTCAGAAAGAAGGGTACACATTTATCACTAAAGCAGAGGGCGTGGCTGGGTGTTTTCAATATAGCAGATTAAAAGCAAGGAATTTACAAATCGAAAGCTATGTTTAATATTTTCTGCTCCAACTGACCCATGTGGAATGGGGTTGGTGTTTGTGCTTTGGTGAAATTCCTGCAGTTTCTATCGTTACATTGGAAGGACAGCCTCCAATCAGAATTACTACTAGTAATGTTTTTTTTTAAAAAAATGATTTATATGCTGCCCTTCTCTGGAGACTCAGGGCGGCTTACAATGCGTTAAGCAATAGCCTTCATACTTTTGTATATTTTTATACAAAGTCAGCTTATTGCCCCCACAATCTGGGTCCTCATTTTACCCACCTTAGAAAGGATGGAAGGCTGAGTCAACCTTCAGCCTGGTGAGAATTGAACTCGCAGTAATTGCAGGCAGCTGAATGTTAAATGCTGCCTTAGTAGGAGACATTAAGATGCAGTGACATAATTGGGGAGATTTAGGTTTAGTTTATTTATTTATTTGTATCACGCCATTGTTTTATGAATAACTCAAGGCAACAATCATATCCCACACACCTTCCTCCTCCTCTTTTCCCCACAACAATAACCCTGCGAGATGGGTTGGGCTGAGAGACAGTGACTGGCCCAAAGCTGCAGTGTTGTGGTCCTTTGGAAGGATATCACAGAAACCCCAGATCACACATATACCGGCATCTCTCATCTATTGTTTTGATGCCAGGTACATTTTAATCTTTTGGAAACAGTCCCAAAAGAGCCAGATGGAAAAGTTACCAGTAGTAAATTTTATAAATTTGACTTCTAAGTCTGTCCGTCCATCCATCCATCCTTCATTTACAGTGTTCATTGCTCAAGATTAGTCTGAAAAGTTCTACTAAAATCAGGCTCAAGAATACAGCAACAGGTACAATATCAGGTACAACAACACAAGAACAATATATGACCATGTAGTTGCTTAAATGCCTCTCCTTGATGCATATGGGCCCTATATCTAATGCCTATTCTTGTTTTATTTTTTAAACCTCCTGTTAAGGAATATGCGCAGAGTAACCCTTGAGTAGCAAGGTTGTGCAGATGAGAAATGGCTGAGAGTGATTATGAATAAGCACTGTCAATACACAGGCACACCAAGTTGTGATATTCTTTTACTTTTAGGAAAAAGCAAAGCAAAGTCCAATAAACCATTCAGGTCATACACAGATAAAGATAGTTAAATTGTCAATCCAGGGATATTCCAAGAACAAAGTCTTCTTACCAGTTGTTGTAGTCATATGCAATAAAACAGTTCTTTTTGGAGTTGCAAACAGGAACAAGTACAGCAGTAAAACAATCAGTAAAACAGTAGAAAACAACAAGTAGCAATGATCAAGCAGTGATCATGCAGAGAGAACAGGCAGAGAGGAGCAGAGGTAGCAGTAATAATGTAATAAGAAAAAATAAGCCATGATTTAAGCTTCCTCTTAAGTACATTGGCTACAGAACTAGCCAATCAGAATACAGTATGATGCAATACAGCATTACAGTCTTAAAGCTATACATTACATTTTGACTGCAAACATGCATTGATGGTTTATATATTGCCAACCCAATCAGTATTGCCATTCCCTATCACCTCCCCCTGTAGCCTTTTGAGGGTACAAGAGATTTGGGAAATGTCTTTCAAAATCTGTCCCATGCATTTCCTTCCATTTCCTGCCTTCCCAAAGCAATCTATCAAAAAATGGAACAGAGGAGTTTTGTTTTGTTAGAGAATAGATTTCACATGAATTGGCAAGGTAGGGAGGCTGGGTCTATAGGTGTGATCTTCCTTCTCTCTAATTTTCAGGGAGTGGAGGTCTGTCTTAAATTTAAAGTTACCTTCCTAGGTAATATACTATACTTAGTGTCAAAGGAGTATGGTTCTGGGAAGTTATGCCAAAGGCATCAAAGGAAACATCTCTATTGAGCCACTGAGGGAGTAATCATTCCAGTAAGATTTTGAAAAAAAAATTGAAAGCCAAAAAGGAAATGAAATTTAAAACTCAATTTATAAATGGTGTATGTGTGTAATATAAAGCTGCTAATTGATTAGGGATGGGAAGAAAACTGTTATGACAAGTTAAGGCTGCAAATATTTGTATGGCAACAAAATAGCATGCATACCCCAAAAAAGATCCCTAATCTTTTGCTGCTTTCTACCTGTCTAGATTTTTGCAACCCAGATCTGTTTGCCCTGATGATTTTTGCAGATATAAACATGCAACTTTGTTACAACATGGGTAGTAGCCTATGGATTTCTACTGACGATGCCATTATTATTTTTTTTTAAAAAATACTCGCTGTATGAATTGGTGGGCAGGATGCGGAAAATGAACTGTGCTTCTGATACTGAGATTGAGGTTAATGGCCAGGAGCGTGTAGAATTCAAGAAAGAACTCTGGTGGAAATCTTGCCAATGAACCTGGTTTGTTGGAGAAAACAAATGCTTCCTACTCTACACAACTATCAAAGCAGGCCAAGGCCTAGGAAGGCATTCATATGTGTGTGCCAGAAAGAAGTCTCTCTCCTTCAAAGCTTTCACTGAGCAAGTTTATTTAAGAGAGGGGGAAAAATGAGTAGAAGAACTCAGGGGTCCTCAGTTCATCTCCAGTCTTTGTTGAAACAAGGTGAGCCTTCATGCATCCATCTGTGCCAGCTTGGGCAGGGGGCACCTACTGCACTGGGGAATTCCTTTCATCAACTGAAAATGTTTTGCCAAGGACCCACTTACAGCTGGAGCTGGCCCTTTGGTCATCCAGATCAGCAGAGTTGTGTACTCAAATCTTCCCACATCTGAAGCAGCACTCTTGCCCCTTGCTCAGCTAAAGCTGAGCCCTGGAATGTCTGCATCAGTAGTGGGATTCAAATCCCATCACTACCGGTTTGCTCACGGACGCTCACACGCTCTCACTCTCATGTGAAGCTTCTGCGCATGCACAGAGATGTCCGGGCAGGCGGGCGGAGCCTCCCACAGCCGCCACTACTGGTTCTCCCGATGCAGTAGCAACCCATCACTGGTCTGCATGATGATGTAGAGGAAGAGCGAAGCTGGGTTAATAGAAGAACTGTGCATGACTGGTCTTCTTGAAATATGAATGCCTTCCATGCTTTCCTGAACAGCAGTGATAAAGTGGGAGGGGCAGTGGAAAGAACAGCTACTTCAGTAATGGTTATTGATGTGGTTTTCCTCTAAATGTCTTGTTTCTGATCACCGAGTGATTGGGAAGCAGGACAGTTGCAGAAAACCTGGCAAACTGGCGGTGGGGTCCTTCTCATGGTGCCTCGACTGCAGCAGCATAATACTTGCTTTTCTCATTCTCCCTCTATTGCTCCCTGTGTCTGAATGCTGGAAAGCCAATCTCTTTCTCATTTCCTCTTTCTAGGTTTTAAAGCCTTCAAGCTTTAAAGGAGGGCAACGATCTTAGAGCACTTCCAGATAGTAGTGTTTTCCTTCAGTTTTTAAGCTGGCAGAAAAGTAAGCTGGAATAAAATGCAATGTCCACATTTCTAGCTCTTATGCTATCTTGGCAAGGAAGCAGGAAAGCAGTTCTGTCTGAAAGAGAAGTAAGAACAGAGGGAGATGCAATGGGAAACCCTTAGTTACTAGATGTCTATGGAGATTCTCAGTCATCCAGGTCATGGTTGTCCCAAAGATGTTTTTTTTTCAAGAGGCAACTGATCTTTCTGTTTTTTTCTTTGAAGATGATTCACTTCTCATACAAGAAACTTCTTCAGCTCTGACTGGATGGTGAAGAATGGAAGGATTTATACTCCTTGCAGACAGCTGGTCATTTGCATCCTTTTCTCAAACTGAAGCGTAAATGGTTCCTGTAGTCTGCAATTTTTCTGGAAATCTGTTTGTATTCCTGCACCATTCCCACACCATTCGAAGTTACTAGCAGTACCAGATCTGCTTCCCCCTTCTCTTGCCATAGTAAAAATGGTAGAAGTCCGGGGTGAAATCCAGCAGGTTCTGACAGGTTCTGGAGAACCGGTAGTAGAGATTTTGAGCAGTTCGGAGAACTAGCAAATGCCACCTCTGGCTGGCCCCAGAGTGGGGTGGGAATGAAGATTTTGCAATATCCTTCCCCTGGAGTGGGGTGGGAATGGAAATTTTGCAGTATCCTCTCCCTGCTACGTCCACCAAGCCACACCACACCCACCAAGCCACGCCCACAGAACCAGTAGTAAAAAAAATTGGAATTCACCACTGGTAGAAGTGCAGACTCTAAGTGCATATAATCAAACAACAATAACAATGCTACACAGCCCTACATATCTTTCCCTGCATGTTGTTGTGACCCAGGCCCAAGTAGGTAGTAGTTGATGCAAACAGTTCCAAAACAGTTCCATAACAGACTTTATTAGAACAGCTGAGAATTAACTCATTCTCAGCGTAGTCCAAACTAAATCAAAACAAACTCTTCATAACACAAATTCTTCAGTCTAATCACCAACCTTGGTATAATTAGGCAAACTGCCAAAGGCTTCTCTTGGCAAAAGTTCAGAAGCAGAAGATGCCGACCAGAGGTAAGAGCAGCAAGACAAGAATAAGTCTATCAACGTTGTTTTCTGACAAAGAGCCCAAGAGCCACTGCTGGTCTTTTAAGACTTATGGGAGGAGCCAATCATCTCTTGGCCCTACTCCCGAGTCATCCTCTCTGCTTTACCTGCTCTTGCCTTTTGGCAGCTCTTCTCATACATGCACTAGGAACAGGCTCCTCCTGTTCCTCTGCCTCTCAGCATCTGGAGGCTCCAGAGTCCACACCTCACTCCCCGATGGCCCTGGCCCCATCTCTGCCTCTGACGCAGAGCCCTCATCCGGGCCTTCCCCAGCCTCCAGGACTGGCCTGTGTTCTTCCTCAGCCTCATCGCTGTCCAGCTCCACTGCCAGCTGTGCTGCCAGATTTAAATCTCAATGTGTGATGGAAGTGCAGGGTTCCAAATCCCTTCTATTTAAATGAGGATAGGTTCTACTTTAGCTAGATATGGACTGTGCCGATAGAAGATAAATGCAAGCATGTTAGGTCAGTGTTGTGCTCTAATGTGATCTATCTCCAGGATTATCATGTAAAGCAGAATGAGTCTTTGGGGCTTCGATGCTGACAGTCTGAAAGGTGGAACTGCTTGTGTTTGCTGACTGAGTGTATTTGTCAAACAGATGGCTGGCAGTTAATGGTAATGTTGAGGCAGGTTGGCATCATAGGGGAGAATGAATGAGTAGATCATTTTCCACTCTACTTTTCCCTGTTAGGCTTTTTCCTAAAGAGAGCAATCCAGGAACAGCTATAAGTGTAGAAGGAAAAACTTCTGGGCAAAGGAACCTCCCCTTTTGACAGCTGGGTTAGATGCTCCAGTGGAAGAAAAATAAGTTATAAACAGTCAAGGAAGTATGTCTCTGCTTTCTGTTGTAAGTTCAGTGACTGACTTCAAGGTTGGAATGAGCCTCTCAATTTGCAGTGGTAACCTGCAGCAGCTATAAGGGGCAGAGCCTTTGGGCTGTTGGTGGCAAACTCTGGCATGATTTCCTTGTAGGGATGGCCTAGAACACTATTTCTTAAAGTGTGGTCCAAGGACACGGGGGGACACCCAAGATCTTCTCAGGAGTCTGCAAAATCAAAATTATTTGACAAATATTGAAGACATTTGCAAAAATTTAAATGTCATTCTTCTTATTTTTATTTGGTAAAAAATAAAAGTTGTTTTATGAAAAATATTTTGTTTAAGTTGATATTTAATGAGTTTAAATGTTATTTTTCCATGATTTAATAAATATTTTATGACTATACCAATTTTAATGTTCAATACAGAAAACATTAATAAATGTTACCCATACAAACAGAAGCTGTTTTGGGTCCTAGATAATTTTTCAAAGCAAGAAGGGGTCTTCAGAGCAGTGAGATTCTTGATCCTGCTTCTTGATTATTTTTTCAAACTTATTACTTAGATATATATACTTGATCCGTAATATTAGAACTATTATTTTTAGTAGTGCTAACTACGTGTTTCTGTTAATTCTTCTTGTTGGTAATATTATTTATGGTTTGTTTTCTTTACTTTTTAATTATTACTGCCTGAGTTGAGCAAATTGCTTAGTTTAGTGGGATGTATATATACTGCATTTATTAGAGCAGGATATAAATCACAGGAAAATGGACTGATTGAAAACACTGATAAAAAGGATAATTTGTAGGGAAGACTGAGCAGACATGGAGATATTTAAACATTTCCTGCTTGCCAGTTATTCTCTCTTAGCAAGAGTTTGTTCACTACCAGCCTTTACATAAGCCATTTGAAGCTACAGCCCATCCAATCTGTTCAATAGTCCTTCCATGTGTTCACCTAGTGGATTGCATTTTGAAGCTGTATGCTTCTCCCTGTCTCTCTCCACCACCCTCCTCTGTATGTGTATATAAGTGGACAATATGTTTAGCAAATGTGGCTTGTATATTATTACATGCTCCTTCTGGATTAGCTACAATTACTTTTCTGGAGGGACAAGCACCAGCCAACATATCCATCCTTCTCCATTCTTCAGATATGTTTGACTAAAACATCTGCCATCTTCAGACTCTTGGACTATGCTAGCTGAGATGATAGGAGTTGCAGACACATAATCTCAGAACCCCACAGACACATAATCGGGCACCACCATATTGAAAAAAGATATATTAAAATCAGCAAGGAATATTAATTAGCAGCAGTGACTTTAATATTATTGAATTCATAAATTATACATCAGTATGTACACAAGAAATACTGGGTAAACTTCAGCACAAGTCAGCGAAAAATTGCCCAGCACCGTTTAAAAAATGTTTAAATGGGAAAATTAGTTAAAGAATGCTAAAAGACAGCTGTGAGGATCCAATCCAATTTCCCATTGAGAAGTCTAGAAACTAATAACAATTCCATACTCTTAGAAATGTCAGTGTTATTTTAAATATTATTTAAATTTGCAAAAGGATGAAAAAAGACAGATACATGACAACTTATTTTTTTTAAATGGGTATATGCTGTGGGAAAGGGGCAGTTTATAGGGCTATAAGATTTGGTTTGTAGAGGTTTGAACAGTAGTGGAAGATAAGGGCCAGAAAAAAAACAAAACAATCTTTTGTGACTTTATTCTTCTGCTCCTGTAAGCACTTTTCTGTGCATAGTAGTCTAACAGTAGCATATTGGCAGAACTGACCATTGATCTCTTCTGCTCATCCTCAGATTTATGATATTTAAGCATGGTGAGAGTTCCTGACATGGAAGGCAAACTGTGTCACTTGGGTCTGGCATATGATATAACTCTTTCTATGTGTACATCAGAGCTCTGAGTTCTTCATTTCATCAAACGGGGGCAGCTGAATTTTTTGAATTCCCAAATGGGAAAGAAACCACAGCTATTTCTTCACCCCAGCATATATATGTACCATTTCAAATACCCATGTTTCCCCAAAAATAAGACCCTGTCTTATATTTTTTTGAACCCCGAAATAAGTGCTTGGGCCTTATTTTCGGGGAGGTCTTATTATTTTGGGGCATGTGGAGCAAGATGGGACTCCTCTTGCTGTCTTACCTGATTTCCAGCTCTGCATTTAAATATTTCTGGGGAGGGCTTATTTTCAGGGGGAGGCTTATTTTAGTGCATGCGCTCAAAAGCCCGATTGGGCTTATTATCAGGGGATGTCTTATTTTTGGGGAAACAGGGTACAACCTCAGAATATGTGGCCACAAGGCTAATATAAGCAACTCAAGCCTTCTCCCAAGACTGGGGCTTGGTTCCTGTGTCATAATAACCTATAAATGTTGCTTTACACAGTGATTTACTTAATTTTGATTTATTGAATAAACCACAGTTAGCTGAGCTCATGCATCATAGTAAGCAAAAACTAATAAATCACATAGAGTTTAGTGTGATGTGTCACAGCAGTCACTGTGCTTTGCAAACTATGGTCTATGGTTCAATATGTATGAACTTAGCCTTTTTTTTCTTAACCAACAAACCATAGCTAAAATGGTTTAGGGCATTTATGTGAATTTAACCAGTTACTAATGCCAATTCCATATCTTCAATATCAGCCTCTATTTTCCTTTCACTCCAACTTTTGCTTTAATTGACACAATCGATTATTGTGGATAATCTGTCTACTATTTGAAGAATTTTGACTTGGCTGGTATAGTATGTTCTTTTTTTATTATTATTAAATAATTAGAAGGGGGAAAAGGATATTCAAGTCAGATGTTCTCCCATGCTAGTTTTACGTTGACAGTGCTATGTTCAAAATCATTGGTAGTTATACTGTATTTTCTGAGGCAATTGATTCTTTGTCCAATCAAATTCTAGATGCAACCAATCAGATGGTTAAAAGGGATGTCAGAAAGCTTGTACGTTTCAAGACTCTGGTTAATATAGTCTTACAATAAAATAGACTTGGCTCATCTAGTGGTGTTTCCTGTCTGTTTACCCAGAGAGGCAGACATTAATCTTGTGAGTTCCTATTCTCTTCCAAAGAGAGGAATTTCAAGAATGGCCTCTGATCCTCAGGGAACCCTGCTAACTGATCAATTAGGGCAGTTCTCCCAAAGTTTCTTTTTCTGACTGTTAAGCCTTTGGGGGCTTCCCCATCTCTCCTTTGATTGTTTCATAGGCAGCTCTTTCCTTGATCCCCCAAGGTCATAAACACATTCCATTACACTCATGAAATATTAGTTTGAGTTACTTATGAAGTATTAGTTTGAATCACAGTTATGAAGCAACTAAAATTTGGTGAAGAAAATATATTAATGATCTTTCAACAGCAGCCATTCATAAAAGAGTTCTGGAATAATTCTACGAACAGTTCCTGCAGCTATTTAGCATGTTTGAGGGTTTTTTTAAAAAAAATATATATTTTAGCCCTGAAATTTAGCAATCTCATTTTTATAACTGAAACTCAGATGGCAGACTCAGAGCATCAATTTCCTAAAACTGAGGTAGTGCATGATTGCAATGAAAAGACACATTCCATCTTCAGGGACATTGGAGAAAAGAGACTTTCAGAGAGAATTCATGGCAAATTAGACATCTCCAAGGAAGTGGAAATGGCATTGTGGAGAGATCAGCAGTCAGATGACAATTTCTGGCTGGCCAGATCTCTCTTGATAAAGGAGAGATTATGAGATTGTCCACTTGTATTCCAGACAGCTACTCCTTGTGAGCAAATTGCAGGAACTGCCTCATCTTCAAATTGAGGGATTCCCATTAAGTTCACAGCTGCTAAGATAAGTTTAAGAAAAGGAAAAAAAGGCCTTATTTTAGACAAACAGTAAAAATGATTAGCATGTTAATTTTGGAAAGTTATAAACGGAGGTCAGATTCCTGTTGATTCAGAATCTTCCTGGTTGTGATGCCCGTTTGCAAGGTGGCTCTGAGGAGGGAGAGGGCTTTAGATCAGCATTCCCCAAACTTTTCGGGTTGGCGGCCCAGTGCAGGGGGGAGGGGGTGAAGCGAGGATGGTTTTGTGCGAGGGGCAGGTGTGTGTGTGTGGAGCTTCATTTGCCTGCTGCTTATGTGAGTGGAGCTGCAAGCATCAGCGTCCACAGCTTGTGTGAGTGGGGCTGTGAGCATCGTCACCCATCATTCATATGAGTCGGGCTGCGTGCATGTGCATCAGCCCACTGCTCATATGGCCCAGTTGCAAATAGATCATGGCTTAGTCTATTGACATTGCAGCAGTGGTGAGTTTCAAAAATTTTTACTACCAGTTCTGTGGGTGTGGCTTGGCGGGTGTGGCATGGCTTGGTTTGTGTGGCTTGGTGGGCGTGGCAGGGGAAAGAATACTGAAAAATCCCCATTTCCTCCCGATCAACTGGGACTCGGGAGGCAGAGAATAGATGGGTGTGGGACCAGTCAGAATTTTTACTACTGGTTCTCCGAACTACTCAAAATTTCCGCTACCGGTTCTCCAGAACTGGTCAGAACCTGCTGAAACCCACCTCTGCATTGCTGGAACAGCCAGTTGTATTTCTGGTGCAAAACTAGCTCGCCCTCCTGTGGTGCACCTTGAGAAGTTCACAAACATGTCCAACAAAGCTAGTAAATTGGCAACCAAACTACTACTTTGCATTAGCATTGCAGTCTCGTCATATGCTAAATAAATAAAAATAAAACACCATTATATACAGACTGTGTTTAAAAGATGTTATGAGAAAGAACAAGCTTTATCAGACAAGACTGAGACTGATCTGAAAATAGATTTAAAAATGATAAATTACAGGAATGATAAATTATAAGCAAGATGTTATACTGGACTTTCAAATGAAGCTGATTGATGTCTTAATAACTAAAAAGGATATACAAATGGGAAACCAAAAGAGTGACTTGGATAACTCTCTTACATTTGATTACAAGAGAGATCTATTAAAGCTCTAAAGAATTTTCTGAGAAGGGACAAAGGAAAAATGAAAAGAAAACAAGTTCTAGGATATCATTGAAGGGATTAAAGATAAAAATTGTTAAAAGTGAAAGGAACAATTATAAAGTAAGTTTATCTGATCAAGATTAAAATAGATATGTGGTTATTTCTGGTAACTCTTAACAGGATTTTACTGACCAAGACTGAAGACTTTAAGGATCTGTTTATAGATAAGAAGTTGGTATGAAGAGGTTATTTGTTGTATTTTAAGAAGATAACAAGTTGTTAAAATTATTTATACTTGTGATTGGTGGGAAGAGTAACTCCATTATATATATTTCTTTTTCTTTGTTACAAAGTTATTTTTTTCTTACTTTCTCTTTTTTTCTCCACTTTCTACCGTACCTTTTTTGTAATTTGTATTAGAGTTTTTATTTAAGTATAATGTTAAAAAGTTTATTTAAAATTACAGATAAACAGATAAAAACTCTGAAAGAAAAAACTTGAACGGGCAGAAAAAATAAAATTAAAAAAAACTAAGAATATATAATAGTTGTACATATTATGAATATAACATAAAATTGTGGAAAAAGGTAGAAAACTGTCAATATCATAAATTCATTATATAAATCCAGGGGTGAAATGCTCCAAGTTCAGATCGGATCACCCGATCCGGTAGTGATGGTGGTGGGTGGTTCAGAGAACCGGTAGCAAAAATCCCTGTCCCCCCCCCCAATGCTCAGATGAGCTGCGCAATCATCAGAGGCTTTTTAAAAAAACTTTTAAAAGCATTTTTTTTCAGACAAAAAATGCTTTTAAAAGTAAAAATATAAAGCCTCTGATGATCGCTCGGCTCAGCTGGGATTGTTCAGAGCCTTTTAAAAGCATTTTTTCTACAATCTCTTCAGCCGAAGAGGTTGTAGAAAAAATGCTTTTAAAAGTAAGGGGGGAAAAAAGTTGGCCATGCCCACCCAGTCACATTACCCCACCACCACCACCAAGCCACGCCAACAGAACCGGTAGTAACAAATTTTACATTTCACCACTGTATAAATCTATATTGCAACCACATTTGGAATACTAGGTGAAATTCTGATCAACATACTTCAGACATTCCCAGAGACTGAAAAGAGAAATCAGAGTTATGAAGAGGCTGGAGCACCTTGTCTGAGCACAAGATGTGATATCATGTATATGTGCACACTCAAACCACAGGAAAAAAGTGAAGGGAGGCGGAAGCAACCTTGGAAACCAAGGAGGAGGGGGACTTAGGACAGGTATATTCAACTATATTGAATTTTATGTATAGCTTAGTGTAAATAGCATTCATACTACACATACCAATATATATAATAGATATATACAATTATGTATAACTGAGTCACTTCTTTTATTGAGTGGGAAAAGGTTTAGAACAAAAGGAAGTATTTTTTTCACATAACTCATAATTATACTATGTAACTTGCTATTGCTACATGGAGTCATTGCAGCCAACTTGGATGTTTTTAAAAAGGGGATTAGATTAGATTAGATCAGGCAGTCGCTAACTGTTTCCAATCACATGACAACATTTATTACTACTGAGGTCAGAGTAGTGCATATGAAGCTTTTGCCCTGGAGAACCAGAGAACAGAATGGTCTTCCTTTGAGGTCCTGCTTGTAGGCATCTATTTAGTCCCCATGGAAACAGAAAGCAGGCTGAAGCAGGTGACCTGTCATCCAGCAAACAAAGCAGGCTCTAAGCAGATGCTGTTTTTCTTCTTAAGGAGATGTTAGAGAAAGCTTCTCTTTTCGGGATACTCAGAAGAGTGGAAGTGAAGCCCTGTTAGCTTTGCTGGATCCTCAGTGTTCCAGTAGTGGATCCTGTGCTAGTTTTTTTTTTTTTTGGGGGGCTTGACACTTTCCTGTATGTAGGCTCCTTTCAGTCTTGATTGGAAGCCTGAGCAGTACTCAGTTGAATTTGACTCTTAGGAATAATGAGTACTTTTCAGAACTCTTAATCAGATGAGAAAATTAAAATAAAGGTTGTAAATTAAGCACAGTACATTTCCCATCTACTCCTAAATTAAGTCAGAAGGGATAAATCTAATCATAGCAGGGTGAGGAAAGCTGTGCTTGCTAAATTCTGATAGCTGCATGGGTATTAAAGGGACAGGGGGCTTCGTTCACCTTTGCATCTGCTCACCTTAATTGAGGTCCCTAGTAGATTCAAACTGGCCAGCATTCAAATTGGTTGTGACACTGGGGATCTGCAAACAATCTCCTGACCCCTTTTTTAAAAAATGAAGAACAGCCCCAGAGAGCTATAAACCTGATTAGAGCAATGGGTGGAAGGGATGACTCTTGACCCCGTGTCCCCACCCCCACCTCACCCCACCCCCAGGGTACTTCCCAGCCAAGCTGCATCATCCTGTGCAGGGAAAAGAGTTTCTGCCCTTGCTGGCTCCTGCTAACAGCAGCTAACTCACTGAAATACTGTCAAAAATGATTTAATGGATGCACAGGGGAACCTGGATTTCAGCTTGTTTGCTTTTTATCTGGTCTAAATATGTATGCCCCGTTTTCCTTGGGAGATGTCCAAGCTGCTTACCTCAAAGTTGTATGATTTGTCACTGCCTACTTCAACCTGGTAGACTCTAAATGAGGTATGTTTGTAACTTTCAGAAGGCCAAGCTAGTTGGCACACTTGATTTACAACCATGATATAACTAAATAGTAGTAGTAAAACCAACAATAGATAATAGGAAAATAGGGGAAAAAAATACAATAGAGGCACTGCAGCAACAAATCAAAAAGACACGGTATATTCCTCCCAGAACACAAACTCTTTATACAGGTAGTCCTTGACTTATGACCATAACGGAGTCCAGAATTTCTGTCATAAGTAATGATGGTTGTAAGTGAAGGCACCCTCACGACTAATCCAATTTTACAGCTTTTGCAGCGGTCACTTAGCAAACACTATGGATGTTAGGCAAATGTATTCATTACTATGGCCTTTTTTTTTTGCTGGAAAACAGCCCCAAAGGGGCAAAACCTGTAAGTCATGGTCACATCATGGAATGCTGCCATGGTGCACAAAGGTGAGCTGGTTGCCCAGCACCCAAATAAGGGGTTGTGTGCTGCCATCAGACCTCCAGAACTTGGTTGCAAGTTGCTCTTAGAGATCTGTCATTATTTTAGGACTAACCTTTAATTGAGGACTAACCATATTCCTACGTCATAGCTTTTAAAGCAGTGCTTAATTCTATATTTCAAGTTAAATTGTTTGAAATTGAAGGCCTCCTGGATTGATTGATGTCTACTTCATTTAATACATGTGCTTCATGAAGAGACGTCTTTCAAAGTAAGATGTAATCCCCAGGGCCACCTCACTAGTGCCATCAGAACTGAGAAAAGCATCAAGCAAGAATGCATATTGGTTCCATTTCTATTGTATATGAACTCCATGGTGGGCCATCTCCTCAACATGAACTTTCATCCCCAAAAACCTGCTGGAAAACACATTTTTTACTGTAAACAGACAATACAGCAATACTTTCAGGAATACCTAATAGTACCGCAAGGAAGACTAACTACAGTTACTCAAGTTACCAGAAAACCAAAATAAGGACATTTGCCAAAAAACACAAGAGCCACTCCTAGAGATAGATGGCCACGAGGTTAAGCAGGTCTCCTGTTTCATTTAAAAAAAAAAATCTTTATTCAGCTTTTTTAGTTTTCAAATCACATTTCTGTTTTTACAGCGTTCAGTTATCGGTATCAATTCTAATTACATATTTTATTATTTACAACCTTCTGTATTATACATTTATATAATTTTTGCATTTATACATCTAAATATATGAAATCTTTTACTATATTATACAGTTATTCACCTTTAATATCTCATTTCATAAATTCCTTATAGCTTAACTATACTTATTAATGTCTTTTCCCATATTCATAAATTTATAAGGTTTTCCCTTTAACATGATTTCTATATATATTCTATGCATTAATTTTACATCTAGTTTCTAGCCATTTATACCACATGCTCCAGATCTTATAATACTCTGTTTCCTCTCTGTCTTTTAACTCCATTGTTAATTTATCCATTCCGGCACAATCGAGCACCTTTTATATTATCATTGTGTTTGATGGTATGTCTTTCTGTTTCCACTTCTGGGCAAATGTAATTCTGGCTGCTGTTATGATGTGAAGTATGATGTATTAGTTCTCTTTATTTATATTCCCTTTTATAATACCCAATAAAAACAGTTCTGGTTTCATCTCAATTTTTTGTTCTGTAATGTCTTCTAACCATTTTTTAATTTTAATTTTCATCCAATACCTGTTGGCTTTCGGGTTAGTTAAAATTTCTGAATTTTTTCAAGGCCAATCTCATCTCCCACCCATTGCATTGTAATCAGCAGGAACCATAATGCAAGCCAAAGCCATTGTAGCTGCCTGACTGTGGCACTGAAATCACATGACTACTGACAATGCTACAGAAGAACACTGTTTGTAAATGCAGAATTAAATATATCAGGAAAAAATTCAACATCCCATCGAACTCTCTTTTCCATAGTGGTCCAAATCTGTTCTGAAAATGTTCAGTCTGTTTGTAAGGATCCCGCAGGGAACTGGCTTGTCTCTTTACTGACTGAAGTTGTTCCTTTAAGGCAAAACTCAATCCGGACTTCACATATTTTTCATCTCATCATCTTCTGTCTCTTCTTCTTAGAGAATAATTTTGCTGAAGTACAAACTGTAAAAATATTTAGAACATTACTCATTCTCCACTCTTAGTTCAAAGAGCAACCTCTGGGTCTTGGTTTCGAAGGCTGCTTCCCCCTCCCTTCACCCCTTTCCTGGGGTATGAGTGTGCACATGTACATGAATGATTTCTTTCCCATTGCAAATTCCACTTTCCCCGTTGGAGAGAAAACTAAAGAGCAGGAGAGTTTGGGATTCCATAAATTCAACTTTCTTTGATCTGCTCATTTCATGCCCTCTGCTCTTCCTCTCCACCCCCACCTTCCCCAGTGTCATATCTACAATGCTGAGAAGGAAGCAGTCATGCATATTTTCACAGAGAAGATCTAAGATTTCCCCCTTCCAAGCCGAAGCACATTTTTTTTTCATTTCAGAGAAGAAAATCCAAAAATGCCCTTGGCTTTGTGAGACGCCATAAAAAGGATCATAACAGTACAAAGGAATATAGCTCTATAATTCTATGCCATAGAATAGTTCTACTCTATAGAATTCTGCAGGGCTTCCTCCCAAATTTGAACTTCTCAGACTAAAATTTGCCGGGGAAAGCAAATGTTCACATTTTGAGTTAATTATCCAGGTTTTAGAAGTTGCGGTAGCAAAACTGGGATCCAAGCCATTCAAAAAATCTGCAGCCTTCATTTCATAAGCTACTTTAAATGAACAGATAAAAGTAATTGCTATTTTTACCTCACAAAAAATCTGGAGAGCTATATATTCTCTTAACAACAAGCACTGAAATGGATCCAAATGAAACATTTATATGGAGGCATGTGCCAAGGCTTAAATAGTCTTTTGTGCTAAGATGTTCAGAAAAACAAGATATAAATAAAACAATGTCTTTAGGCTACACATGGCAATTCTGTAGGACACAATGGATGCTGTCCTTTCCTGATGCATCCCCACCTGATCTGGTGCTCCACAGATGCCTTTGATCTACACCCACGTTGCATCCTGGTAAGGCATCTGTCGCAGCCTAAGGTGCTTCTCTATCTGTTGTGATTTTGGAGTCTGTTCTCAGATTTTAATGCAAAGGGTAACTGACTCCAAAGGAACATTCCTGCTGAAATGCAAGAAATTGCCTTGAAAAAAGCTGAAACATTGGTCTGCGTGTTGGAGTATCCCCATTGACTTCAATGACACACATTCATTGTAACAATCTGAGAATTAGGACCTGAAGTTGCATTTCCTATCACTGTGTAGAAACCTCATTAATCTCTGCAGTATGGAACTGCAGATGTCAAAATTACAGAAAAGGCACAGATCTGACATTTCAGCTAACAACCACATGTGTTAGACAGTTATTTAACATTAAAATGTGAGCCAGAGGTGACATTTTCAATACCTTCAGGTATGCAATATTCTCTATTCTACTAGGATCCTTAACTGCCTCCTTCTCTTCCAAGAGAGATGCTAATTCCAAGGGGCAAGGACAGTTCAGAAAAATGATTTTCACCTTCTCTTCAATTGGAGGCCCAGGTGGGGCATATGTAAGATTTAGCATGTGACACGAGAGCTATATTATCATTAGAAGTGAATGAGGCGATGGCGGCTTTAGGAGGAAAGGTGGGAACAGACAAGCAATTGAAAGGGTCAGAAGGCAAATCTTGGGCACACCTAGAGAGCTCTCAAGGATACAGCTTTAAAACAAATCACCTCCTTTGAAGCTTCAGGCTCCTGAATAATTAATGATCACCAGAGATAATTAACCTGGGATAAGGTGTCCAACAGGGAAGTCAGGAATGTCAGCCTCACCAGAGGAGATTTAGGAGTCCTTTCTCTCTCTTTTTTTTTTTTTTAAAAAATTCTTTATTAAGGTATTTATTAATACAACAACAAAAAAAGACATAAATAACAAAGAGAAAAGAAAAGGAAAAAAGAAAAAAAATAGAACAAACAAAGAAGAGAGAAAATACACAAACTAACAAATAAGCACGTAAAAGATATGACTTTTACAAATTAATTCAACATTTCCGGTCTTGAGGAGTCTTTTCACATATAGATCATATTTACACTGTTGTTATAATGTTGTTATAATGGTACGTTGTTATTTATACAAAATTGATTTTGTTTCAATTATGCCATAGCAGTATTAATTACACAGTATTTTATACACATAATCACCTTTCTAGTAATGCGCTTATTCCACCTATTCATCTTAGTTTCTTATCAAACTCTCACATCTACTAGTTCCGCTTAAGTTTCCTATTCCTTAACCATTCATACCACGGGTCCCATGCACTATAAAAATCTGATTCCTCTCTGTCATGTATCTCTACTGTTAACTTGTCCAGTTCGGCACATTCTAAAATCTTTCTGATGATGTGCTCTTCGGGTGGTATGTTTTCTTCTTTCCAATATTGAGCCAAAGTGATCCTGGCAGCTGTTATTATATGTGTCGCCAAATATCTCTTCTTTCTTGCTTATGATTTTTTAAGGATTCCCAGGAGAAATATTTTAGGGTCTAATTCCAGAGTATCTCCCAAAATTTCCTTCAGCCAATTATTTATCATCCTCCAGAAGTTTTTTGTTTTGGGGCAGGTCCACCAGCAGTGGTAGTATGTACCCTGTTGGTGCCCGCATTTCCAGCATTTGGGGCTCGCTCCAGGAAATATTTTAGCGATTCTGGCTGGTGCCAAGAGGAGTCCTTTCTCATTACCATAGGCAGCATCATTGCTTCCCATCTGGCATGCCTGTTTGAGGGGAAGGTAGGCATGAATAGAGAAAGCTGGTAGCAATTTCTTCTACCTATTCCTTTCTCCTTGTTGTCGTTTTGGTTGTGCTTTCATCCTATTTGGTGCTTCCTTTCCCTTCCTCCTTAAAACTCAGCCTCTTACAGCCTTTAAGATCATCGGGTCCTGATCTGAAACATGCTCCGATAAAGAGGTTTACCCACAAGGAGGATGGGTTTTTTTTATGGTCACCAGATGCTGATGAACAGAGGTTATCATGCAATCACTTGATCTTATCTAAAGCTTTTTCTCTTGGTTGATCTTTTTGTTCACTTTTTTGTTCTTCTATCTCCCATTCATGCCACCAGCGTATAAGCAGATCGGTATGTTCTACTTGGACATGGATTATTTGGTGCCATTTTAGAGTTTCAGTTGAAAAAATAGTCTTTTCCATTCCAAGCCATTTTAAGGCCTTCAGAGTAGATAGTCTCCAGAGCTTTGCTCTCTTTTGGCAGCAGCTCCAACTCCACCAAGTCTGACATTCTCCTTTCTTTCCAATAGCTGGTTGCCATCCTATGCATTCATTTTGTCCTGGACTGTCGTGTTCTATCTTGACCATCAGTTGTTGTTTTTTTTAAATCAACAGTCTTGCAACTGATTCAGCAATGAGCAATGATATGTTAAATCAATGAACTATCCTCAGTGTTGTGGCCTGCCGGCGGACAGCAGAACTGACAGCAGAGTCAGACAGTGAGTAGGTTGGGGAGGAACTTGGGCCAGTCTTGGAGGCTGGGGAAAACTGGACGAGGGCTCTGTGTTGGAGGCAGAGTGGGAGTTAGACAGCAGCAAGGCAGAGGAACAGCTGGAGCCCATTCCCAGTGTGCGCATGCACAGAGATGCCAGAAGACAAGAACAACTCAGAAAGCAGGACTCGGGAGTAAAGCCACACCTTGGAGGTGATTGGCTCCTCCCATAGGAAATAAAAGAGGAGCGAACAGGGAGTGGGCTTTTGCAGGAAACAATTCTTTCATTCCGTGACTCTGAGAGACTCTGTGCCAAGTTTAGCCTTGTACTGCAGTTGGAAACAAATTATGTGGCAGCTTGCCAAATGAGATAAAGTGTGTTGAGAATTATTCCCTTGAAAAACTGTTTGTACAAACCTTGCTAATTGTGAATGAATGTAATTCACAGTTCTGACCTAGGCTCCCTTAACAAGCAGGAGGCAGGAATTCAGAACACTCAACCCTGGAAGCTCAGGCTCCACTTTTACATCTCCCAATGGGCATCTTTTGATTATTGTCTAGGCTGAGTGAAGCATATTCTCTTTGTTTCTGCACATGCACACACTCTGTCCATAGCAAAGCTCCCTTCCTTTGCTAAATTGCAGTGTTAAAACATGGATACTTCATTTTTTACAAAGATGCATTATCAGTTCTTCCTTACCACATAGTTTGGGTGGACCTATATGATCCACTCAAAGTTTGAGTGGAGCCAGAATGAAAACAACAACAACCCTATTCCATGTTATTTATAGCTCTTTATAGTTGTATGTGATCTTAATGCTACCATAATGGGAAAAGAAGAAAGGGGGTTGCGTGAGAATTGGATGTGAAAGCATCCATGTGCTCAGATATCTGGGAAAGGAAAGGTACAGGAATTAATGAGAGAACAATGCCTTTTTAAAAAAGCAGATTCTGGTATATCAGTCCACACAAGAGCCAGACAGCAAGATTTGTCTTCCTTGCAAGAATCAGGGGAACAACCAATAAGATCTTGCAATGGTCATATTCTAAACCACAGGTGTCAAACTCACGATGTCACGTTGCCGTCACATGATGCCTCATGGTTTTTTTTCCTTTGTGGAGCTGGGGTGGGCATGGCCTGCGCATGACGCATCTGACCTACAGGCCGCCAGTTTGACACCCCTGCTCTAGACTGAGCACCAGCATATTTCATCCAGTAGCAATCCTAATTGAAATTACTGAAATTGGCTTAAGAAATGGTCAGAAGCAGCTTAGGAGAAAAGTGGTTGAGGCCATATTGCAGAATCACTCTAAATTTGGCAAACTTGTTTGATCTGTTCTAGCAGCTTTTTTTCACAATCATAAATTTAAAAACTTTCTGTCCAACCCTTTCACCTTCTAACACTTACAAAATCTCATTACAATATTGTGGGCAGTGTTGGTGCTGTCAATTCCAGTTTTCTCCTAAAAGGTTATATTTGTCTCTAGTTTTCAATTCTATTATGGAATTGAATATCTGTTTGTCAATGTGGATTATGTGGTTTTCCCAGTATGAATGTCTGTAACAGTTAATTCAGCTCTGAAATAATGTGTACTCCTTGTCTTGGCAGCTTCCTAAATATAACTTTTTAGAACATATCTTTGTAGCTAGTCAAAATGATCGCATGCATTAATAGAAAAACATTTTCACTTAATGACTAATAGGATATGCCTCACATTTTTAAGCACCTGTTCTTGAATTTTTAAACAAGGCTTCACTTTATTGCCTATTTCCCTCAAAATCAGAAAAAAGTGAGATCACATAAGGCATCACTCCCACTGTCTTTAGTCAGAAGTAGAGATGGAAAAGCCTGGGAAAAAATGGGGGGGGGGGGATGGCGTTTGGAAAAAAAATGGAAAACAAACAGAAAATTTTTCTCAACTTTTCCAGTTTTTTTCCAGGCCTTCCCATCTCTAAGAAGTACAGATAGATTGGACAGGTCTACTACCAGCTTCTTCTCATAATGAAATAACTGTTTACAGATAACTCTTTGGCTATTTTTAGATGCCCAGTTGGTTCTGCACTACAAGTTTGATGACTTTGTTGGCTGGCTGAAGTTATAGAATTCAACAATATTTTGAGAATAACCAGTTTCCTCCATTTGAATAGGCCGATAACCAGGAAGATAGATGTCCATGTCTAGTCTTTGTCATTCTCTATATTTGGATAAATGTGAGGAAAAAAACTTCTCTTGAAATCTATACCCACATGCCCTCCCACACACAATTATGTTAGTCCAAAGATCAATCCTTAGTGAAGCATAGAGTGTGCAGAATTATGAACATTCTGCTCATAAAAATGCCTAGTTAAATCATTTTTTATTTCTGTATTTTTCCTTTCTTTGATTCTACCCTTGCATGCATTGCTGCTTCAATTAAAATCTGTAGACATGCTTTCCTATCCCATCTGAAAGTAATAGCAATGTAATAGTTACATTGCTTGGTTATGAATCATAAACTTGCTCATCTGCCAGCCCAAGATTCATATTAGAAAAAATCAATTTGGCATCCTCATTTACTTTTTCAACTACATTTTTTAAAAAAATTCCATCAGCTTTATGTTTTAGAGTCCTTTGGTATCTATTTAAATCTTTGGCATATAAATATGGAGAGCAAACATACAACAAATCTGTTTCCCTCCCAACATCCAACTATTAATCATACTTACAAATGATAAGTTAAATAATGTTAGATATACATGCTTGAGGTATGTCCAATAGCAAAGATTAGTATTGTTCCAATAATGTGGTGTCCTAAATGGGTATTGTCAGAGAGTAGTCAGAGACCTTTATTTATTTTAAAAGCAGGTCATGGGGCCTTTCCACTGCATTGTTTCCATGCCCAGTTATTGTAGATGGGTCAGTGTTTCAGGAACCTCACTGTTGTTGTTGTTAGTTGTGAAGTCGTGTCCGACCCATCGCGATCCCACGGACAATGTTCCTCCAGGCCTTCCTGTCCTCTACCATCCTCTGGAATCCATTTAAGATCACCCCTACTGCTTCAGTGACTCCATCCAGCCACCTCATTCTCTGCCGTCCCCTTCTTCTTTTGCCCTCAATCATTCCCAGCATTAGGCTCTTCTCCAATGAATCCTTCGTTCTCATTAGGTGGCTAAAGTATTTGAGTTTCATCTTCAGGATCTGGCCTTCTAAAGAGCAGTCTGGGTTGATCTCCTCTAGGACTGACTGTTTTGATCACCTTGCAGTCCAAGTGACTAGCAGGAATTTTCTCCAGCACCATAGTTCAAAAGTTCCCATTTCCTTTTAAAAGTCCAATGGTTTTTTTAATTGTAAAGGCAAGATTATGGCCGTAGAAAATTTTCACAGTGTTTGAAATGATGGCAGTTTGGAAACCATGGAAGTGACACCCCTCCCCCACCCCACCCCAGAAAGGAGAGGCATAGGAAGATAGGAAAGGTGCCAATAAGCAAAAGATTCCAGCATGCATTGCAAAGCTCTTTCTTGATCAATACATTCTGCAAACTTCATGGCATTTTCCTATGTGTTATTTACTTAAACATTAGAATTACCAGCTGTTGATTATATAGTATTGAGTACTGAGCTTAGCATATGATAGTGACCTGAAGGGAAGAAAGGAAAGAAAAGAAAAGAATGAAGGAATGAATGAAGAAACTATAGGACATTAGATTTATATTAATATTTCTATAACTGAAAAAGGAAGGAAACTATTCTGTTAAAAAATCTAATATTTTCCAATAAAATGTAATAAGAGCAATAACAAATCTAAAGGTGTGTACAGATAATCAGATGCAAAAATACCAAATGAAACAAAAAAATTAAAAATGAGTTCTGTGTGGTTTTTCTCATTCTGCCCAGGTGGGGGGGGAGGTAATGGACGGACACAGAAAGTCTTACCAAGAGACCTGAAAAATGCCTCAATGTGCCATATTTAACTATTGCAATGTGAAATGTAACCCTATAGACTTCCCCAGAATTTTCCGAAGAGAAAATTTGAAATAAGTGTTTATTCAGCAGTACTGGAAAAAATACAGCTCCTCTGGAGTTGTGTTTTGTTGCAACAGATGCACCAAAGCCAGCCTTTCTTTTGTTTTCACCTTCTGTTCTTAAATATGCATCTCACATTCTCTTAAAGAGAAACATTTTCCCAAAACCAAAGAACGTAAAGGATGGATGGGAAATTTCTACATTCTGTCTTCTTTGGAAATGACTACTCCACCCTGGCCTCTCTTTGGGAATTTTTTAAAATCTGTGTATCTGATGGCAATCCTATAATCCTACGTAATTGTATTAGTCTCAATAGCAGATTAACTCTAAGTGCCCCTACAGACAGGGAGCTGTCAGGCCTGCCATTGTTTCCCACTTAATGTGATTCTGAGAGGCAAGGAAGAGCAGCTGAGGACCCCCCTCCCTCTCTCTCACATTACTGCCCTAGCTTCTAAATCAATTAAGGAAAAAGAGATTTCCAGTCAACTGGATTAGAGGGCTCTGTTTATATATCATCCCATATTTCTTTGACTAACACTCCACCCCTCATTGTCTTTGTGTCCCTGGAATCAAGTATCGTTATCATGCACCTTCTCTTTTAAGAATATCCCACCTATCTGTCTACCCATTTATCAAGCCTTCTTGACAGGCATTATTTCAGTTTAAATTGGAGGTGGACAATGTATGTCCGCCCACCCCACCCCAAATGGCTTATAGGGAAGGATTTGGGGAGTTGTAATCCCACAATGTTTGGAGGGACACATATTATCCACTGGCAGCTAACTGAGAGCTACAGTACATGTTCTTCACCAAAGACATGAAAATATAACATGCAAACTGTATAGACCTTTACTTAGCAAGACCACCACCCAATATTATGAGATATTTGGGAGGAAGACCTCAGCTGAACCAGGCAAGTTCCAGTGCAAATCATGTGAACATATCGGCAATTTTTCACTCAGTTGGGTTTAATAGAGACTTTGGAATTTGAAAGCTTGAACATCATGACTGGAGGAACAGTACTAATTTTATAAGCTACTGTAAATTCATTTTTCAGGCAGAGTTCCCACTATTGTGAGTGCCACAGAATTTAGGAAAAATTATTTCATCCACCTGATGATGTGAACTACAGTTCATGAAACATTTGCTGTTCGGAAGACTGCTATATACCAGTATTTGTAAGCCTTTTGCATGCCAGTTAGTTGTTTTTCCTCAGTAGATTAGCATAGTCATGCACTGCCAACTCTGATGTTTTAAGGAGGTCCTTTGTCCCATTATTTAACTACACTGAGATAATTCCAAGAATTTGAACATGCCAGCTGTAGCCCATGAAAACCTGTGCCACCATAAATATCATTAAGACATTATTAGTATTTGTTTTGTTAGTCAAATATAGTCCATTATTTTTAATAGGACTAAATATTGACCTAAAACAAGCCTAATGTGCTTTGCATTCAGAGCACACCAGAACAGTGCTATAAAACAAGAGAATTATGGCTATGGATTCTGAGTCTGTTGATATACGAAGAACCTGATCTATCCTTATAATTACTTTTTGTTGGTTGCAGAGGCTTGAACTATAACTGAGTATGCATGTATAATGTTATAGCTCTAAGAGTCAGTTGCAGGAAAGTAGGTTCATTCTTTTCATTTCATTCTTGAGAAAAATGTTAGACCAGGTTGTATTTTTTCAGTCCCAGAAAATTCTGCGTGAGGCAGGTTTTCTGGATCCTTTTATTTGAATCTGACTCCAGGCCTTGTTAAAAGATAGGAGCTGCTTCAGTGACCTTGATCTGTGCCAGGAACTGGAGAAGTGGGAGTCTCATTGCCTAAATTAAAAAAACAGAGAGTGCCTTCACACCAGCAGCCATGTGGCGCGTGCACTTCTGAACTGGTAAGGAAGGTAAGTAGATTTCACTCCTGCCCTGCTCCATGCTAAAGTATCAAGACACATTTTCTTCCCAGCAGAAAACTGTGCAACTGCAATAAGAGGAGAACATGCCCAACAGATTCTGGTCTTAGAAGAACCTTACCACAGTATATTTCTTAAGGAAATTAAAAATGCTGATAATAATCCAGAAACCTCCACAAATTTTGCAACCAGGGTATCTGAAATATTATCTTCTTCCATACAGTACAAGATTCTGGGTTTTAAGAACTTGGCTTACTGAGGTATGGTGGGTAAGAATTTGTAAGAAGTCTTTTCAGTAGCTTTTTCTGGATTTTTGGAATTCCCTTCCAAGGAAGATCAGACTAGTTCCTGCTGCACTGACTTCCTCCCGGACATTTTGGCCTTTAAATTATGTTTTATTTATTTGAGAGTATGTACATGCTACCTGATTAAGAGAATACAAAATGCATCATAAGAACATATTAAATAATGACACTATAAAAATACATAACAAATCACATAACTATGACAGAATGCCAGTGAAGATATATATTAGACATCACCAATCTAATGCAATCTATCCTCCAAAGAGCTGATGAAAAAGGATGGTCTCCAGTGATTTTTCCTAGTTACAGCAAATCATATCTGACAATACAATCTACTTTGGCACCTTTAAGTCATCTTGCTGACTTTTATACATTTTCCTCTGTTTTTAAATGGCAACTGTCCTGCTTTACGGGATGCTCTTACAGCCATATGGGGGGAAGGAACAACTCACCCAGAACAGAGATTTTGCTATTGAATTCCATTTCTCAGACCTCCCTTCCTCCTCATTCCAGGATTGCTTCAATATTTAAACAGGTTTAAATTTTAAATCCTCTCACTTATAGGTTTAAATTACTGTAATACTTCACCAGGTTTCATTTTTAAGCCAATGCAATATGTATAACCCATCCCCTGAATCTTAGATGGGTTTGGTAATCTGGTCCTGAACTTCTTGTTCTCCTTTATTCTGCACGGGGGGGGGGGGGGGGACGCTTCCAGGCAACCCCTCCCCGCTTCATGCAGCTCTGCTTGCCTGTATGGCAGCCACTCTGCTTATCCCTAAAGGGAGATAACTTCATGATGATGAAGAAATTGCCAATTGCAGCAACCTTAGCTCTCCTAATACTAGTGACATTTCAAGGGCACGGGGGCGGGAGGAGTGTATTCAGAAACATACCAACCCAGCACTTGCACCTCTGTCAAAGATGCCATATTTCAGGGACACCAAATATCCAAGGATGTGAGTAACATCCGGAGGGATTTCAGGGTGGTGAAGCTAAATCAGGGGAATGTGTTTACTTTAGATCACCAAGAAACAAATCCTAGAGGTCAACCTCAAAGCCACTCTAAAATGTGCTTTTCTTGTCTAATTTCTACTGTAAAAGAAGGGAGAAAATATGGCTACATTTGAGAACATCCGTGTTAACTGTAATTAATTTCATTTTAATTTAGTTAAAATGAAATGCTAGTTTCATCCAGGTCTTGTTCTGATCCTGTCTCCTTTTTCTGAATAAGTCTCCTGGTATACCACTCAAAAGTTGGAAGCAGCTTGTTAAATTGTGTTTAATAATCCTTATGCTTATTATATCAAGGAAACACTCTTTTATTCTGATCAATTAAAAACTGCATCCAATCCCTTCAAATCTCCTGGAAAAACCAGGTCTTAATGACTGAAGCTGCTCTAAATCCAGAGGAATGCTAGTCCATTGGAAGGAGGTGGTGATGATAGAGAATGACTGCTTTTGAAGTCCCTGTTGGTAATACTTTCTCAGAGTAGGGATCTGAAGACATCCTCCCTTTCCTAAGCTTACTGGGTATCACCATCAGCAGGCAGTCCTGATAATCCATAAGGTAAAGGTTCCCCTCGCCCATATGTGCTAGTTGTTTCCGACTCTAGGGAACGGTGCTGATCTCCATTTCAAAGCCCAACAGCCAGCACTGTCCGAAGACGTCTCCATGATCATGTGGTCGGCATGACTAAATGCCAAAGGTGCACAGAACGCTGTTACCTTCCCACCAAAGGTGGTCCCTATTTTTCTACTTCCATTTTTTACTTGCTTTCGAACTGCTAGGATGGCAGAAGCTGGGATAAGTATTAGGAGCTCACCCCGTTACATGGCACCAGGGATTCGAACCGCTGAACTGCTGACCTTTCGATTGACAAGCTCAGTGTCTTAGCCACCGCGCCACCGCGTCCCTTGTTAATCCATATAAGGCTTTAAAGTAGCACCACCACTTTTAATTGTACCCAGAGGACCACTGACAATCAGGACAGTTCTTGAACGAGTGGTGTTAGATTCATATCCATAAGTATTGAAGCTGATATATTCCGGGCTAACAGTTTCCAAGTGCTATTGAAGCCAGCATAGAAGACATTGAGGTAAAGCCAAGCAAGAGTTGAGTAAGGCATGAGTGACTTTATGGGACCTCCTGGTCCAAGATGGTTAAAACTGACCTACAAGGTGAACTAGAGCAAAGGGACTCTTGCCGCATGTCCCACCACCTCTGAGAGGACCTCCAGATTATGGACTAGTTCCAAACAATGGAATATTGGGGTTATTCAAAATGCAATAATTTTAGAAAGGAAAAAAAGGAATAGTTTAGGAAACCATTGCAGATGTCTTGATAACTTTTGACTGAGCTAAAAAATTAAAAGGGACATACAGAGGAGATGTACCAACAAGTAACTAATGACTGCAGAAATGAAGTTAGAAAACATGAAAAGAATGTAGGCTTGCAAGAGAAACTAAAAGCAGTAACTGGGGGGGGGAGCCATATTGAGCTATGTCAGTAGAAAAGGGAGAAAAAAGAGGGGTAGGCCTGCTGCAGGAGAGATGATAAGATAGAAACAGGTGACAAGGGGAGACCACTGGACTGTACTTCAAGAATCTTATTTCTGAAAAATTCCCAACCATCTTACACTCTCTTTGACCTGAGGATTTGAATATATGGTATTCCACCTACTAATTTTCTAAGCTTTTAATTTTTTTTAAAGTTAAAAAGCACTTGGCTTTGTTTTGATGATCTTCTAATATTTTTTTTCTGCCCTCAAGTTCATTTTAGCCAATTTCTATATCAGTTTACAAGTTTGTTGTTTTTTGACCCACAAAAAATGTGTCTCTGCTTTCACCTGCATGTCTCCTTCATGACGCAGACAGATACTACAACCCTAATATGAATGCATTAGAATTTCCACAGAATAGATCTATTTTATGCGCATGCTTTTTGAGTTGCCAACCGGAATCACAAAAAGTGCCAATTTTGGTGTGCAAGAGCATTCTGCATCCTCTACACATTTGAAATTATGGGGTTGTTTAAATATTCTTAAAACACAGAGCTGCTGAATTTCTCTGGCTCCTTCGGCCAGTGAATAACAGAACTGCAGAGAAAAAGGAAGCTGCAACTCCCCTTGCTTTAGCTGGACATGCTTTGCGCTGGCCTCTGTAAACCATTCAGAAATAGGCTTCAAGGAATGGGCTGGGACTTTTTTCCAGGTAACCACCCTGAAGTTGCCGGAAGACTCTGGACCTGGTAGCCAGGAGGTTTATTACTGGGAGATGTCCCAGTGATGAGGCTGCTCATAGGTGGTTGCTGATGGACCTCGTAGCTGCAGAGCTGTTTTGTTCTCCTAGGATTATTTCTCTCTGGAAGTAATCTTGGACATATTGAATTATCACTCCCTCAGCAGCTTCAATTCATTATGAGCAGTTCACCTACAAGTACCCTGTGGGAGCTTTATACATTTCTAAATATATATTTTTTATTTCTAAAAATGTAGTTCTCCCTGTGCTCCGAATCGAACAATGCAAGCACAGATACAGGGTCACGAGGGTGAATGTTTCTCATCTTGCAGGTGGGAAACTGAACAGGTCAGTGGAGAGAGTTTAATTTTACTTTCTCTTTGACACAGTACAGTTCTCATATGTCAGGTATTTTAATTTTATTTTTGTGTGAGTGCTTTGTGCAAGCCCTTACCTTCCATTTGAAGTAAAACAGTTCAGATGCAGTTTTACTCCTAGAGTTGAAAGCTAGACTCTTTCCTCACATTAATAAGAAGCATTTAAAAAAAAAATAACCCTCAGGTGTTCAAGATACATACGGACTATAACAAGTAGCATAAGAAATTCTGAAGTAAATCTATTAATAGGTTAGATTTAGCTAAAGAAAAGCAGAGGCATGGGGTGGAATACAGTTGAGAATATATTGTGCATGGGCAGGAATGAATGCTCCCAATCTTCCAATGTTTAGGAGGATAAGTTTGAAAAATTCTCAACCATGCACTGCATTTACCGAGACAAGTTGCAATGGGCTTTCATTCTAGGACGGCAGGTTTGAGTTAAAGACCATTCTCAGCTTTCATGTGCACTTAGCAACAGTCTCATCCATGAAGCAGATACCCCAATCCCTTGTTTTTCTCCTTGTAGATTTCTGCATTATTTCAAAAGCCTGTAGAGCCAGTTGACCATATATGACTGCCAGTGAAAGATACAATACCTCTTTCACATTCCCTTCAACTTCTTTGATTTGTTCTGTAGAGTAAGGCTGATCTATTGCTCATGATAAAAATGTCATTTGAAGTCTGTGCTGTTCTTAGTCTCCATATGATTTAGATAAAAATGTGGCACAGGCTAGTCTTACGTTTCTTTTCACTCCCACTGACCTTACCCTTATGTTCAGGGTATATCTGAGCAAAGAAACCCCTTTGTTCTCAACCCATGGATATGTGGATCTGTTCTGTAGACTTGGCTCCATCGTATGAATGCTTGTGAAGAATATTACGTTGGGTTTAATAAATTGAAATCAGGTAAATTGAAATAAGTTGAAGCTGAATGATTTTTTCCCCTCAGCTATCAATACTAATAAATAACTCATTTGTACTGCAGTTCTGATGTTTCTAGAAAATACTTCAGTCTTAAGACTTACCAGTTGGAGTTAGTAGCTAAATTATGAAAACGATTCACATAATGTCTTGTGATATTCTGCCTCCTGTGCTCGGTGGTGGGATCGCAGCCTTTGTGGAAAATCATTTCAGCTCTGGTCTGGCTCCAACTGCTTAAAAAGGGCACTAACACCTTCTTAAATGGTTCTTTCCTTCAGCTATGACATTTGATGTTCCCCTGAATTTCTAGCTGTGCTATGGTTTTGAATCTGGTTCTTCAGCCTTGACCCTAATTCACTCCTGTTGTTGACAACTCAGCAACTCAGATTTGTGGTTTAATCCCAACTGCCTGTGCAAGAGACTCAAGGAGAAGATTCATTTGCTGCATTCATTCAGGGAGGGCCTGGGTGATGAGATGGTTCTTCAGTAGATGACTAAAAAACTTCAAAGGTGCCTTCCATATATCAAGAGTTGGAATTCCAGAATTGGCACCCCTGCCAAGAAGATCCACTTCAGAAAAACTACAAGAAGAAAAAAGTATGCAAGCCCTGCCTTAAGCAGCAGGACCTCCTCTGATGACTTAGTGATTGCCCAGGTCTAACATGCAGAAGGTGATCTAAAGACAAAACCATGGAGAATAAAATGGTCTCCTGCCATCTCTTATTTCCACTGTCAGAGGTGATACATCTTTTAATATAAATTTTAAGCAGACATTGGCATGTTCTTCTTTTGTTTGTGGTCTTATCAACAGCATTTGTTGGCCTGGTTCAACTGGGCTTTTGCATTTTTATAGTCTGTTAACTTGTGGGCATAAAGATGAATTAAGACTTATTTCATAATGTAAAGGGGATGCCGGAAAATGCATTTCTGTGTATCCCAAAGGTTCTTGGATGAGAAGCGAAATGTCTTCAAAGAAAAACCAGAAAGTCCAGTTGCCTCTTGAAAAAGTAACTTTGGGACAACCATGACCTGGATGACTGAGAATCTCCATAGACACATTTCTGTGTAGATGCAGCCTGCAGTGAAGTGTGACTTAGTTTCTTAGGATTCTGGAGACATAAACTTGGAAATAAGAAGGTCAGTGTAGACTCTTTTGATTGGCGGCTGTTCATCATGTATTTCAAACTATTGTCCTGTGATAAGTACCAATAGAGGCTTTCAATTTGTCAGTATGAGATGAAATCAGGAAAGAAAATCCTTCAGAAGTAGTATAAAAAAGACAGAGAGATAGTGTAGATGAGCTACTGTCTGCAGAATGACCTGCAAGGTTGCAAAATATGCCTCTCATACCTTATTACGCTTGTCTGTAAGTTTAGAGTATACATTATTCTGTTTAAAGATAAATATTTTTTGCCTGTGTTTTTGCACTACAGAATCAGAAGATTTCCCACCTCCTGATGCAAGATAACATATTTTTTTTTAGGAATATGAGATTTTAAAAAATCCTCAGAAGAATAGACACAGCTAAGCTATTTTGTACGCATACACATGTTTGGAAATGATCTAAGTGTAACATTTCTTTCCTCTGTCCAATTTCTTTTTCTCACTCATTGCTGCTGCAGTTCCTCTCCCCCTTCTTCTTCTTCTTCTTCCTTCTCTTCTTTAGTCTTTTCAACACAGTTGAACACAGGAACTGAAATACTTCTGGCAGTTTCTTCTATTAGAAAAAAATACACTGCATGACAGCCTGACAACACTTGGAGATCATTCCACTCTGCAAACTATTTCATTTATAAAATTTGTAAACTACATTTTTTCAAAGTATTTGGGACAAAAAAAATCATATAACAATATTTCTTTTAAAATGATGATGTTATATGCATCCAATCAACACTCTAGAATGTAAAGTGAACTTTATGTATTAAAATAGAATAAACACAACACATAATGAGATTAAGAACCTGTTTATTTCTACTTTTTTTCGGCATGTCGGTGTTAACTTTGGTCTATGTTGCTAGAGATGTGATGAGGGACCTGTTCTCTTTCTGAGAAAACAACTGTAGTACCACCACTAAGAAGGCCCTGCCATGAGCACTCATATACTTTAGGCACAAAATAAATGGAAGTAACATGATAGATGGAAATACAAGTTGTGCTGAATAGGCCTCCCTAGCTGATCTCAGGGAATGGAGAAATAGGTAGAAGAGGCACACTTCTGACATTGCCCAGATGTTTCAGATCTTGTGGTTGCTTATCACATTTATATATTATCTTTTAGTCCAGTGCACAACATTATCAAAGAAGCGCAACTGCCTGCTTTTCTTTGCCTATTTCTTTTTCCCCAAAGCTAGCTTCTTCCAGATTTGGGGGACAGGCTACCCTTAAACAACCTAGTTGTGAAATCTTAGTTGTGCTGCATTTTTAACTGATCAGTGACCTATTGAATGTTAATTAGGCCAGATTTATGCATATGCAGTGTTATCAGTTAGCAAGAATCTTCACGGACATATAATGAAAAGCCTCCATGTGAGGTATGAGAGGTCTTGCGTTCTCATATGGGAACAAACTTAGGGTTGATTAATATTCATTTTCCCTGGCTTCAACTCTGGATAAAAAGAGCATCTCTGCAGCTGTTCCAATGGAGCTAGCAAGTTGAACAGCATGAAGAGAGCCCTTGTGGTAGAGACTGGGTTTAGCAGGGCAAGGTTTTGATCTGCCCCAACCACAATGAAATGAGGAAAGGAATAGTGTTAGGATTGCAAAGGAATAACAAAAAGACAGAGAAGGTGGAACTGTGACTATTTTAGATAACTTAATATAACATTAAAAGGGGACAGTGCTTTGTCACGGTCTAATCAGAAGACTTAGAATAAGTGGGTGATCTGCTCTACCTGTTATGCAGTGTAGATTTTGCACTGACAGATTTATCTCTGGATCCTTAATAAAAGTTCTAGACATAAATGTGCCTGTCCTTTTAGGGTCAGGAAAGAGGGGTTGTTCGCAACAATCACACTAAGAAATTACAATAAATTCAATAAAAAGAAAGAAAAGTTAGCAAGCAGAGCAGACCAGGTGGAATGAAGTGAGGGGTCTCACTGTCTCTCACCAAAGGCCTGGATGACGAGTCAGGACTTTGAAGCTCTTCTGAATGACAGCAGAGTCAGGGCCAACCAGATCTCAGGGTGAATCTCATTCCAGAGCACGGGTCTCCAACCTTGGCAACTTTAAGACTTGTGGACTTCAATAGTAATAATAACTTTATTGTTATTGTATGTGTATACACAGTATACCCATACAATGAAATTCACTTGACACCCAAAGACCAGATCCAACACACATAACAATCACCAAACACACTCCCATCCACCACAATTCCCCACCCCCAAACCACCCAAACATCCACACAACAGACCAAGTAATACTGTCCAACAGCTCACTGATGGTGGCCCTTTCCAGTTCCTCTGGAACTCTGGGAGTTGAAGTCCACAAGTCTTAAAGTTGCCAGGGTTGGAGACCCCTGTTCCAGAGGACAGGTGCAGATATATAGAAGAGATGAACTACCAAGTCTACCAAGGATGACTCATATAAAAGTACAAATAAAAATTTCTTAGGGAAACTCCACTTCTCCTTACTGATTGTAGTAAATTTACTATAATGAAAATAATTTTTTTAAATTTTTTTTTATAAATTTTATTAACAAATAAAAAAGACAAACATACAAAAACATATATAACAAAATCACATAGATTAAAACAACTATATATATATCACTCATTTGAAGCATATGTTTCGCAGTGTGATAATCAACTACATAATTATACATATTCCCTCAATGCATAATTCACTAGATCTATATTGTTTGTTTAACCCATTCTATATTACAAACTCTAGGTCAAGTTTTTCCCAACCTTTCCTACATTTCCCTCAGGATTTGCTATCTGTGTGGGGGTGGAGCAAGTATCACTATGTTTTATTCTGTCTGATTTGTCTCTTTTTTCCGTGACAACCTTACGCCACTGATACCATTTATTCCATATTTTATAAAACTCAGAATCTTCTTTTTCTTTTAATTCCTTTGTTAATCTGTCCATCTCCGCGCATTGTGTAATCTTATCTATGATATCTTCCTCCGTGGGGATTTTCTCTGACTTCCAAGTACTAGCATATGTTATTCTGGCCGCTGTTAGAATGTGTATTAGCAGATACTTTGTTTCTTTAGAGTAAGTTGTAGTAAAGATTCCTAAAAGGAAGGTTTCGGGTTTCTTGTGTATTTTTACTCTGGTAATTTGTTCTAGCCACGTTTTAATCGTAGACCAAAAATTTTTCGCCGCTGGGCAGGTCCACCATAGATGGTAGAAGGTGCCCTGGGATTTCTTACATTTCCAGCAATTTGGGTTGTTTTGGGGGTTTATTTTAGCCAATCTGGTTGGTGGGATATGCCACCTATAAAACATCTTGAGCTGGTTTTCCTTGAATGCCACGGAGAGCATTGATTTAATATTCATCTGCCAGAATTCTTCCCATTTGTCGAGGTCTATTGAATATTTGAAGTTCTGCATCCATTTTATCATTGTACGTTTGACTGTTTCATCTTCCATTTTGTACCTTAGCAGAAATTTATAGATTTTACTAATTAATTTTTCCTTCGTCTCTAGAATGGTGTCTAATTCCTGATTCTCCTTACTGATTTGATATTTTTTAATATGTTCCCTGTATTTTGATTGTACCTGAGTAAAAGTCCACCAGTCAATCTCCTTATTTGTATCTATTTCCAATTGCTGTTTGGATTTTAGCTTACCTTGATGGTCCATTAGATCTTTATATCGTACTATGTTTCTAATTTCTAACAGGTTAGGATGTTTTAAGGCTTCCGTAGGTGAAAACCAAAGTGGAATCATAGTGTAGTGTTGTCGTTTAATTTTTAACCATGTATGTAATAGGGCCTGTCTGATTGTATGTCTTTTGAAGTATGTATGAGACTTGTATTTTTCTTCCCATAGAAAGGAATGCCAGCCTGCCTGTAAATCATGGCCTTCGATAGTTAATATTCTATTATTGTTCAAATCAATCCATTCTTTGAGCCACATTAAGCCCGCTGCCTGATGATATAATTCCCATTCTGGGAGTGCTAGCCCTCCTCTTTCCTTAGCGTCCTGCAGTAGTTTTAGCTTTATCCTTGGTCATTTTCCCTGCCAAATAAATTTAGAGCTAATCCTATTTAGACTAATAAAAAAAATTTTCCTTAGATTTATTGGGGCCACCTGGAATAAGTACAACAGTCTTGGTAAGATGTTCATTTTAATTATTGAGATTCTTCCCATAAATGAGATTTGCAAGGTTTTCCAATTGTCCAAATCCTTTTTTATCTGGGTTACTAATTTGTCGTAGTTATTTTCCTTTATAGAGGAGGTTCTTGGTGTCAGCCAGATGCCTAAGTATTTCACTTTATTAGAAACTTGTATTTGAGTTACTTTTTCCAATTCCGTCTCCTGAGTTTTTGTTAAGTTTTTAACCAATAGTTTAGATTTATTTCTATTTATCCGTAGTCCGGCCACCTCTCCGTAATCTTCTATTTTTTAAAAAAAATTTGGTAGTGTTTCTAAGGGTTCTTCTGTTATAAGTACTACATCATCGGCAAAAGCCTGGGTTTTATATTCTTCTTGCCTGACTTTCAAACCCTTAATCTCTTGATCTTCTCTTATTTTTTTTAATAAAATCTCAAGTGATAAAATATACAATAAAGGGGAGAGCGGACAACCTTGTCTGACTCTTTAGTTATATCAAATTGTTCAGTCACCTCATCATTAATAATTACCTTTGCTGTTTGTTTTGTATAAAGTTTCCCTATAATATTTTCCAGATTTGCTCCTAGCTGTATGTTTTTTAGTTGATATTTTAGAAATGACCAATTTAAATTATCAAACGTTTTTTGGGCATCAAGGAAAACCAGTGCAGATTGTCTTTCCGAATGAACTTCATAGTATTCGAGTGCGTTTAGTATCACTCTCATATTGTCTCTAATTTGTCGGCCCGGTAGGAATCCATTTTGGTCTTTATGTATATAGCTATTCAGAATCCTTTTAAGTCTCTCTGCTATGATTGTGGCGAACACTTTGTAGTCTGTGTTCAATAAAGATATCGGCCTGTAGTTCTGGATTAAGCTGGGATCTGTATCTTCCTTGTGAATAATAGTGATTATTGCCTCAGTCCAAGTCTGTGGTATAGTTGCTTTCTCTAATGCCTCATTGTATACCTCCAACATCTTCTCACCTAGTGTTTCCTGCATTGATTTGTATAATTCTCCTGGAATTCCGTCCGGACCCAGAGTTTTGTTATTTTTGAGTTTTTTCAATGCAGTATCCAGTTCGAACATAGTTATCGGTTCATTCATCGCTTCTTTTTGTTCCACTGTAATTGTGGGCATGTTCGCTCCTTGTATGTACTGTTTCATCTTTTCAACATCCACCTCTCCCTGTCTATATAGTTCTGAGTAAAATGTTTGGACAATTTCTTTCTTTTCCTTCCTGTTATAGCAGATTTTCCCCGTTGTATCTCTAAGCTGGAGTATCATTCTTTTTTCCCTAGCCCTTTTCAGTTTATAGGCTAGCCATCTTCCTGTTTTATTCGCGAATTCAAAATAATTTTGCTTAGCCATTTTTATTTTTTGTGCTAATTCTTTTTGGTTTATCATATTTAGGTTGTGTTTTATTTCCTTCCATTTTTCTTTTATTCCTTTATTTTGAGGGTATTGCTGAAGTTCTAGTTCTGCATTTTTTAGATCTTCCTGAAGTTTATTTAATTGTTGTTTCCTTTCCTTGTTCTTTCTTCCTGTATAAGCTATCGTCAAGCCTCTTATAAATGCCTTTGTCGTGTCCCAGGTATTCTGAATGGAGGTATCCTCTTTCTTGTTTATTTTGAAAAACCACTCAAATTCTTTTTCTAGCATTGCTTTGTAGTCAGGTTGTTTACAGAGTCTTTGGTTCATTGTCCAACGTTTGAATCTTTTGGTTCCTTTCCAATTTATCAGAATAGGGCTGTGGTCTGCCCAGTGATTGACTTCTATTTCTATTTTTTCCACCTCGTTTCTAACACTTGTAGTCATCCACGCCATATCAATACGTGACCATGTATTGAGGACTTCCGGCGGTGACGTCATCGTGAACGGGGGGGGAAGAACGGTAATAGCCGATTCCGAAACCCCAATATTCTTGAATATTAGCCCTTTATGGGCTCCCCCGATCCCGTAGAGATCGGAAAATAAGAGGGGAAATCCCAAAGCCTCTAGATGCAGTGCTAGCGTCAAAAAGGAAATGGGATAAACCCCCCGAAATTATCCAAGAAGAAGCTGACCTTTTAGGCGAGTAGGAGCGATGGCGGCCGTCTAAAGAGAAGCAAGCGAGTTAGAAGCAGTTTCGAGTGGAGGACAAGAGCGGAGAATCCCAGAAGCGTGGGTAACGAGACAACATCAGAGAGAGGAAAAGAGGAGCGTGAACGGATACTTAAATCGCGGCGGCGTATTAAGAGGAAAGCGCAAATACTAACTTAAAGTGGAAGAAACTGGAGGAAACCCGAATGACTAGGCAACTCTAGGCGAACCCGGAACTCTAATACCTTGTTGAGAGAGACGTAAAAGTGGGGGATCGAGCAAAAAAGAAGAAGATTTAGGACATTTATAAACTGATATATTGCCAAGCTGTTAATTGACTATCGGGCTTAGGAGTGACAAGACGGAAGGAAAATAAAGCCGTGTTGAACGAGATCCAGGAGCAGCCATACTACAGGAGAGGCTGATGTTAAGTTTGGACAAAAAGCGTTAACTGCATTTCCAGCTTTTCTGTTCCTTGCCTAGCCATTAAGAACCTGATTACTTTGTATATGCTGCTTCCAGATACCAAAGGAAACCATTAATTCCTATTATCAATTATAATTGTATATATATTTAACTATATTTATTTAACCCAACTACTCATTAAGTATTTATTAACTCTTATAAGATAATTCTAGGTATTGATTGTGTCAGCAACTGATTGTCCGGAAAGCTAAGGGGGGAAAAAGAACAGGGGATTAGTTTAAATATTTAAACTCTATATAGGATTAATTAACTAGTTAATTAAGAAATTTTATTACCTTTTTTTTCTTGCTTCTCCTTCTGTTTAATTGATATTATAATCATTAGAAATAACTGATTGATTGATTGATTTAAATGACTGAATTGATTTACTGAATATTTGAAAAATAGGGGACAATTGATTGATATTTGCATATAGTAACAATTATAACTGATTGCTGATTTTTGATTACTAGACTACTGGGGAAACAGTTAAACCTCATTATAGTGATAGGGAGAAAAAGGTCTACTTGACTCAGTGATTTTGACAAGACCAGCAGTAAATATACACAAAGAACTATAAGAAATAGTGTACAGTACAAAAAGGGGAAATTATATGTTAGCCTGGGAAAGCTTTTCTAGAGCCCTAAAAATGTCGACAACTTCTACCATTACAAAAACAGTTAAAAAACCAGTAGTTGGCATGACAATGGCTGCATCCACTCCCTCTCCCTCACAACAGAAAACATTAGACAGCATGGTAGTAAGAGAGAAGGAGAAAGAAAAAACGGAAATGACATTAGCTGCAATGCAAAATATGTTTGCAACAATACAGGAAACACTATTAAGGACGCAAGAGAAAATGGTGGAGAACCAAGAGGAAGTGAGGTTATTACATACAGAAATTAGGAATGAAATTGGAGAGGTCCGAGGAGATATTAAAAGTATGAACGATAAAATTGGAGATATACAGCAATCACTAAATGAAAATGAACAGAGAATTAAGAAGGCAGAAGTAAAAATAGATTCTGTTGAAAGGAAAGTAGAGAGAATGGAACAAAAAACAATCCAAATAAATAAAGAATTATCAGACTCCCTAGCGGTTCTGGAAATGGAGAAAGCTTCATATTTCCTTCGCTTTCAAAACATTTCAGAAGAAAAAGAAGAGGACCTCGAGAAGAAAATGGCGGAAATTATAGCAGAAATAACGGAGAGAGACAAGCAAACTATACAGGACCAAATAGAGGAAACGTATCAGGTTCAGACAAACTATATAAGAAAACATCGGCTGGTAAGGGAGGTACACGTGAAATTCGCTAAAAGATCAATAAGAGATGAGGTGTATATGAAATCTAGGGGAGGCATGCTAACTTACAAAGGCAAGGAAATTATTATCTTAAAGCAAATACCCCGAAGGATCAGGAACCAGAGGCAACAATTCCATTTTCTAACTAATCAGTTAAACAGACATAAAATAGCCTTCAGATGGCTAACTCCAGAAGGGATATTGGTCACCTGGGAGGAAAAAAAATATAAACTGGATACTGTAGAAAAAGCAAGGGAGTTTCAAGAGACACATTTGAGTCAGGAGGATGACCAAGATAGTAAGGAGGAGATAGAAAGTAGAAGCCAAGAAGACACTATATCAGAGTCATCTCAGGAGACAGTAATAAAAACAAGACAAGATAAAGAAAGAGAGGAGAGGGAAGGGGCTAGAATGAAAACTCGAATGGAAACAAGAAACACTAAAAAACAACAACAGTAAATAATGGAAAAGGACCTAAAACTTTTTTCAGTCAACATAAATGGCCTGAATGACCCCAAAAAAAGATCTCAAATTTTGACTAAATTACGCAAATTAGGAGCAGATGTGACGTGCCTCCAGGAAGTCCATATAAAAAAAAGATACCACAAGATTTTGGAAAACCCTAAACTAGGAAAATTATACACATCACTGACCTCAAAAAAAACCAAGGGAGTGGCAATATACGTCAAAGATTGGATTCACTCAGAATTAAAATACGCAGATGAAGAAGGTAGAATAGCTATGATTGAATTAAAACTGGATAGCAGGGAAATATTATTGGTGGTAATATACGCACCGAATCAGAACCAACAGGACTTCTTTAAAAAAGTACATAATAAAATAGTGGAATTTGACTACGAGGATATTTGTTTAATTGGCGATTTTAACGCGATTGTGGACGTAAAAAAAGATTACAAAACCCTGAAAAAGAATAAGAAAAAGAAAGAGACTCTCCCGAAAGAATTCTTTGAAATGATTAAGGAACTAAATATGAGAGATGCCTGGAGAGAAACCCATGAAGATCATAACCAATTTACTTTCTATTCGCACCCCCACCAATCATGAAAATAATTTTTTATTTATAATATTTATTTTTTATTTTTTTGTTTACTGAATAGATGAGAAGAGGTGAGAGAAATCTTCACATAGCTGTATCTCATGAGCTACCCAGTCAAAGTTAGGTTTGCAGTTTCATGACCATAGCAGGACCATGAAGTCATAGTGCCGGCTTTTAATAAAAGCCTTGGGGTTATTGTTTGTGGGGACCTTCTGCACAGACCTACTATGGAAGGTGGCCATTCTTGAGGTGTCTCTACTGTTGTTATTAAGGAACTCTTAACATCTTGTAAGAGATTTGGATATCATCTTATGTATGCTTTTTCTGTTATGACTGTAACCTTGTTGCTAGTATCCTTAAGATTTATACTGACTGTTTCCCTATGACTATCATTAAGTGTTGTACCTTATGATTCTTGACGAATTACTGTATTTTTCAGAGTATAAGACGCACCTACCTTTTTTGGTGAGGAAAAGAAGAAAAAGAAATCTGCCTCTGCCTCTGCCTCTGCCTCTGCCTCTGCCTCTGCGCAATTTTGCCTCATTGCAGCAAACACCAAACAGCCTGCTATACTTTCAGTTTCGTTTTCAGCATAGCTTGATTAGCACAAGGGGGAAAAAAAATCTGCTCCAGCAATTTACCTTTTTGCAGCAAGCAGCAGAGCCCTGCCGAATCCAGAGGCCAATCCAATCAACTTCTGCTAATTAGGCTGTGCTGAAGCTGAAAGGAGCTGTTTTTTCTTGCTATTTGCTTGCAAGGCAGTAACTGCTGCGAGGCAGAAGCCAAAGGGTGCGGGCCAGTGGGTGGGTGAGGCTACATTCGGTGTATACGACGCACCTAAATTTTCACCCCCTTTTAAGAGGGGAAAAGGTGCATCTTATACTCCGAAAAATATGGTATCTTTTCTTTTATGTACACTGAGAGCATATGCCCCAAGACAAATTCCTTGTGTGTCCAGTCAGACTTGGCCAATAAAGAATTCTATTCTATTCTATTCTATTCTATTCTATTCTATTCTATTCTATTCTATTCTATTCTATTCTATTCTATTCTATTCTATTCT
>WNWU01000006.1:47281517-47301423 GCA_012654045.1 Ptyas mucosa | reverse complement strand
ATCTATCTATCTATCTATCTATCTATCTATCTATCTATCTATCTATCATCTATCTATCTTTGCAGAAGCCTGCCACAAATAGTGAAATGTAACACATTGGTGTTTAACTATCTTTCCTCTGATGTATCTTCTTTACTCCAGTGAGGGAAGCATGAATGTCTCTTGCTTGATATAACTTAGAGGAAGGCTTGAGAATAGGAAGATGAATAGAGAAAGTGGGGCAGAATAATCAGCCACTACTTACTTTCCACTGATGAATGGAAAAGTTAATCCTTACAGTATGCAGCACTTTGCAACCAGATAAGTACCTTCTAGCTACAACCGCAATCTCTCCCTTCCACCTCAAAAAAATGTCCAGTGGAGTGTATTAAAATAAACTAGACAAGTGGCCTTTGAGGAATTGCACAAGGACTAGGAAGTAATAAATACAGGGATTGAATCTGTGAATTATTTTTTTGTTTGTCATCTTTTACTAGTTCTAAATCCACACAAACAGGTCAAGAAATAGAAGTTTACTTGTGTGAATTTATTGCATAAACCAGCTCAACAGATTGCAAAGTGCTTCCCCCACTCCACTGCCTTAGCATTGATTTGCTGGGAACTGAAATTGATGACTCCTGTTTAGATAGAGTTGTAAATCTTTCATAAGTTGATGAGAGTGTAGGCCGTTAAAAACACTAGAGCTGTGGCAATTCACATAAAATGGAAGATTCGATACACTATAAAGGTAATAGCATGAGAGTGAGCAGAAATATAATTTCTCTCTTCCTCCCTCCCTCTCTCTTCTAGAAACCAGACAAGGCAACATAACCTGGAATTTTCATTACAGGCCTTTGTGAGGTGCCTCTCACCATAGATGTTTGTTTGTTTGTTTGTTTGTTTGTTTGTTTGTTTGTTTGTAAAATTGCATTTGTAGTGATTTGCCCACCTGGCAGTCATCCCAAATAAGATAAAGTTTATTAGAGATGGTGTTGCCCTCTTGCAAGCAGATTAAGTATAACTTTTTTGCACCATATAGTTGACAGTTGGAGAAACTGGAAACAGAACTGACGTCAGAAATCCTGTTCAAGAATTACATAAATTCAGCACAAGGTAAGATGCATATTGTAATTAAACTTTTGACAGTTTCTGCTAAGTTCCTCACACGTTTAGGAACTGAACTGTTTTTCAGTTTTTCACATCTGAAAAACTGTTCATCAGGAATGTGAACAATTTAACTTGTCCATTTATTGGAACTCATCAAGAACTGTTAATGAGTTTGCAAACTTTTGAAGAATAACACTAAGACATCTTCTTTTTAGGACTGCCCATCTAGATAGTTTTCCTCCCCAACATGATGCACATCAATATCATTAAAAGTCTATTTCTTGGAATCTCTTGGCAAAGTTGTTTACGTTGCTGAGGCTCTAGCTGACCTTGTGAGGTTATGTTCAGCTCATCAGAGTCCTGGTGGCACAGTTGTTAGAATGCAGTATTGAAGGCTAATTTTGCTGACTGCCAGGGGTTCGATCCTCACTGGCTCAGGGCTGACTCAGCCTTCCATCTGTCTGAAGTCAGTAAAATGGGGACCCAGATTGTTGGAGATAATATGCTGACTCTGTAAACCACTTAGAGAGGGCTGTAAAGCACTGTGAAGTGGTATATAAGTCTAAGTGCTATTGCTGTTTTGATGCCAAACCACCTTTTCCACTAGACATAATTTGAAATATAAATACAGAGAAACTGCAATAGCTGAAAATGTTTATATAGGTTTATAGGCCTATATAATTTTGTATGGTCAACATTCTTGTATTTAAATATATTACATAGCTTTACTTTTATAAAGCTATGTAATATATTTAAGTAAAAAAAAATCTAGCTGAAGACAATGGATGACAAATTAATTAATTAATTGTTGCTGTCTGTGCCACAGCATTCAGGTAGATCACAATATTTTGATATTTTAAAGAATCAAATCTTTTACAGCAGTTTTATGATAGAAGTGAGTACACATGGATTTTTTTAGTGAAATAGCCACTAGAGGTGAAAAGGGAAACTTTGTTGGAAAGTCTTAACTGAGGGAATCTTTAGTCCAATCAGTCCAGAAAGCTTATTATGTCCTGCTGTCATGCATGGTTTTCAGATGCTGCAAGATACTTAAATTTCTGCTTAAATATTCAAACCCTGGCTCAAAGAATCAGATTTTTTTTTTAAAAAAAGGCGGTTGTGAGGAGAGAAATTGCTACTGTTCTGGTGCACAATTCTCATCTTCAAATTCCATAAGTGTTGGAGACTTGAAAGATATTTGTTTGTTCTACTGGTGCCTTTACAATAAGGAGAAGGGTCAAATATGATTTAAGGACTTCAAAGGGAAAGTGTCTTTGGTGTTTAATCTAACTGAAGGACGCACATGGAACAGGTTATCATAAGAAGCGGTGTTTCTGAGTTGTTCGTCTGTTTTAGATTACCACAACCACAGCAATATCATGCTTATGACCCAACATTACAGACTGTATTTTGGTGGGTGTTTCTTTCAACATCACCTTTGAGTAAGAAATGAAAATTCTCCCTCCATTGAATGGAAGAAGGAAAAGTATTTTGAAGCTTAGCTAAAATGTCTCCATGATATGTTGGGATGCCAGCTTCCTATGAAGATTTTGAGTTACATCCAATTCATTTAAAAGTTAAGAAATAAACATTCCACTCCCTGGATATGGAGGCTGTCATTCATTTGGTTAACTGTATGACCTGAAAGACTGAGGGCCACAAGCTTTCATTCTATAGTATTTCCTTCTGAAAATGGTGAAAACAGGCTTGCAGGATAGTGAAAGATGGAATTATCTCTGTAGGTTTGTTCCTTCTTCAATGTGCTACATAGCATGCTTCCCAAATATCATGACTTCTAGATGTGTTGGAGCATGACCACTATTCTGCATTAGTGTGGCCAATGATTTCCATCAATGGAGTTGATGGGAATTATCCAAGACAATGGAAAGAGACCTGGCTGAAGTAGGTATAATGCACTCTGTGGCTAGAGGAACTTGGAGGGCCAACTGGGTCTAGTTAGTTTATTGCTAAGAGCTTTAAAGAGAGCAGATTCCCATAAAATATTATCTATAGTAGTTCTATTCAAACTTTGATTTACTGCCCTGAGATCCTCTAGATCAGTGATGGCTAACCTTTTTGCCATTGCGTGCCAAAAGCGGGGGGAGCGCGATGGGATCATACACACGCATGCCCACATCCATAATTCTATGCGCCCTGCCCTCCCATGCTCCCCCTGCTTTTGGCACGTGCTGGCACGGTGGGCCTGGTAGGCCCATTTTTTGCTCTCCTCAGGCTCCAGAGCCTTTCTAGGAGCCTGGGGAGGGCAAAAATGGCCTTCCCCAGCCCCCCCAGAGGCCCTCCAGAGGCCAGAAACAGTCTGTTTCCTGACTTCTGGTGGGCCCAGAAGGCCCAAAAATCAGCTGGCTGGCGCACGCATGTGTGCCAGAGCTGAGCTCACGTGCCCACCGATATGGCTCCACGTGCCACCTGTGGCACCCGTGCCATAGGTTCGCCATCACGGCTCTAGATACTTTGTCTTAAATCTCCAGCCTCTCCTCTTACCCATGCTGGCTTGGGCTAATTAAAATTGTAGGTCCAAACATCTCCTCCTTGAACGGGGGTGGGGGGGATTAGATAATCTATAAGGCAGGGGTAAAATGCTCCCGGTTTAGACCGGATCATCCGATCCGGTAGCGATGGCGGCGGGAGGTTCGGAGAACCTGTAGCAAAAATCCCTGCCCCCCTCCATGTCCAGCACAATCATCAGAAGCTTTTTTTATTATTTTTAAAAGCTTTTTTTCTACAACCTCTTTGGCCGAAAAAAATGCTTTTAAAAGTAAGAAAAAAAAAGCCTCTGATGATTGCGCAGCTCAGCTGGGATCATCAGGGGCTTTTAAAAGCATTTTTTTTCTGCAACCTCTTCGGCCGAAGAGGTTATAGAAAAAATGTTTTTAAAAGGAAAAAAAGCCTCTGCCAATCAGGCAAGTCAGCTGGGATCGTCAGAGGCTTTAAAAAAAAAGGCTCTGCCGATCAGGCAACTCAGCTGGGATTGTCAGAAGCTTTTTTTAAAAAAAGCCTCTGCTGATCAGGCAAGTCAGCTGGCATCGTCAGAGGCTTTTAAAAGCATTTTAAGCATTTTAATTCTCTGAAGAGGTTGTAGAAAAAATGGTTTTAAAAATAAAAAAAAAAGTTGGCCACCCCCACTCAGACATATTAACCCCCCACCCAGCCACACCCACAGAACCGGTAGTAACAAGTTTTACATTTCACCACTGCTATAAGGTCCCTTCCAACTCTGTTAATCTGATAATCTGAAAACCTCAATGGTTTCAGATTGGTAAAGAGTAGTCAGATCAAGTATTCTTCAATCAGTGAAATAAAAAGTATTTGAAAAACCTTTTAGCATTGATTTAACACCTAGTAAGCAGTAAAATATAAATACCTTTTTATTTTGTTATATTTAGCCAGTATTTCTTTTTTGTGACTAGATACAATACCAGCATAAGGTAATAAAGGAAACTTGCAATACAGCCCAACTTGACAGTGGTGATATTTTTCTACAGTATTGTATTATTTTTTCTGCTGTGTATCAAATAACTTGGTACCACTGTTGAATGACAAATAAGGCAAGCCATTGAGCCAAGTCAGTTGGCCCTCTGCACCTATTAACCTGTACAACTTGTACTTGCATCCGAAGCTCACATTTCTTAACAGGCATATTAAAATAATATGCATATTTAAACACTATTTATGAACGAATTGAGTTCTGCCCCATAAAGGGGACATCTTTCTCATCTTTCTCATCTTCTCATCTTTCTTACTATCTTCCTTTATTGGTATCTTACGATTTATCATTTGTTGTTTGTATCTTATGATTAATGATTGTAACTATGATTTATGATCTATAACCTATCACTTTGTTGTTTGTATGTACACTAAGAGCTTATGTCCTGGAGACAAATTCCTTGTGTGTCTAATCACACTTGGCCAATAAAGAATTATATTCTGTTCTGTTCAGTTCCGTTCCATTCTAAAGAACTGACTATTCTGGTGTAACTGAGGTTTTAAGAAGGCAGTAGCCTCATTCCCCAAGAGCTGCTAAGATTTTCCTTCTCCTCAGAGCCTAGAGGATGCACCTGTAGCTCTTCTGGCTCCTTTTGCTGGACCCAAACAGAATTTGGGATGGGGACTGGACAGGGGAAGAAACCAAAAGGCTTTGCTATTTCTTGGATAAAGTCTTTCTGAATTATTTATAGTCAACCAGGGAGCCTATGCAATGACATCTTCTTGAAATATAGACTGCCCACTAGTTCTCCTTTGCATGCCTCCCTTTCAGGTGTTGTATCCTTGACTGAATCCCCTGGTTAACCACAAATACAAAGAAAGCATTCTAAGGGGCTTGAACAAAATGCATTTCAGTTCCAAAAAGATTCAGGTGAGAAGTTAAGGACTGTAACTGAAAGACTAGCAAAAATCCAGGAGGTTAAACTTTGCATTTAGTCCTATAATTGCAGTCACATCTTTTCATCCTTCAAGATTTTGAGGAATAACTTGCACAGCAGGGAGCTTAGTCTATCTGTAAAGATTTATTCACACAAACACAAAAAACAGAACACTGATTTGAATAACTCTCAATTGAATCCAGTCTTTATGTGATACCCCCTCTTGTTCTTGAAAGTAAGAGAGGCTTAGAGAAACTGAACAGTTTGGAGACCGGGACAGGTCTAAATGAAAAGACTTGCAGCCATTTCATGCTGCTGTTTTCCATAAGAATGTACAGCTAATATTCCATCACCTGGACATTTCCCATAACCCCTAGCTTAGCCCTCATCTTTTGCATTAGCTTTATACTGTAGTGTGAGGGCCCCTACTGTTGAGCTCTGTTTTCCATATTGTCAATCAGCATAGCCATCTCTTAGCTGAATGAGTTTGAAAAATATTGGTCTCTAGGTGCCACACCCACCCACTTTTGTTCTTTCTTCACTACCAGTTCTCTTCATGAGAAAATAAAAGTTACAATGCCCAGACTGGGCACTGGGTTGGGAGAGTGGTCAAACTGCCTCTCAAAATGTTTGCAGGGGGTAAAAGATGGTAGCAAGACAACTTAGTGGAAGAAGGGAAAATCCTGGAGGTGGGAGTCGAGATGATGAAGTTGAAATACCAGCCACTGAGAAGCTGCCCACTCCACATTTCCAGAGTTCCAACTATAAACACAATTGTTCATCTGGAGCAGGAACTGAGTTGTTAGTGAACGAATTGGCTTCTCACCACACAGCATTTGGGGGATGCTGGGAAGCTGCACCACCTCAGATTATTTGGGCATTAATCTCTCCTTTGTCTTATGCATCAGTAGACTGGAACAGCCATCTAATACTTCTACCAAATCAGGACAAAAGCAGTAAAGCTGGCAGCAGAGGAGCTGTGCGGGGAGGAAACATATGGTCTTCTTTCTACTTCTCTTCTTCTGGAGCACTTTCCTCTACCATCTTTGGCACCCTCCCCTTCTGGATTCCTATTTGCTCTGGTCTGAGTGCATATGAATTGAAAGCTTGAGTTTGGGAGTAAGATGGCAAATTTGAAAAGCAACAGTTCAGGTCCTCAGGTGTCTTGTTTGGTCTTTTAAACATTCTGACCGTCCAAGAAGCAAATGGGAAGTGGCTATATAAGCAACTGTATACTAAACTGTAAGAAATCCAGAATGTCAAGAACATCTTTCAAGATTATTTTTCTTGAATATGACCATGGCCCTGAAAATCCCAGAAGCCATCTTGTATAAGAAACATTGGAATGGGTGTTGTTTCAGAACTGTCATTGATTTAGACAGAGTAAATTTGGGAAATTTAATTCTATGTGTACCAGGGACAGTAGCTTAGCTCTTTTCCCTAAAGTTATAGTATCTAATTAGATGTCTTTCTCCAGCCCTAACATCTTAATAGCATTAGAAAATAACAGCAAGTTATTGATTTGGGAAGCACAGAAAAAGCAAAATTACTGGCTGAAATTCTGTGGGGTTAACTAACTTTTTTTTGCTGTTGTCTGAGGCCATAATCAAGTTGTTGATGTGGGGTGATCTGTAATGATAATGCAAAATGCCCTTTTGGGTTGTACAGAAATCTCTGAAAACAGCAAAAATGAATTAGATTTTAAATCTGAAAATAGCCTTGCTTCTTGCTTACTAAACCTTTACTTGATTATAGCTTATGCCTCCTTAGCAAATCAAAAGGAATTATCTTAAGTATGTTGCTTACTCACCAAACTCTTTACAGGAATACTTTGCCATGGGCACTGCAGCTCTTCTGTTTCTCCCCCTCCCTCCCCCCTTCCCATCATTGCACCCTTCACTCTCTTTGATCTGTTACTGTGGCCTTTTCTCTATCCTGCTGCTAATCTACATTTAAAGGTTTTTTAGCTTTGTTATATAGGCACTAACCCTGTGGAATTGCAAAATCCAGCCGAGTCACTGATTTTAAATCAGGCTTTTTAAAAAGCCCTCCTTTATGAAAAAATAAAGAGCTCTTGATTAAATATTGATCAACTGATTCACTTTTTCCCTCTTTTTAAAATCTTGCCACTTATTGTCCATTAAACCTAATTTGCTGTAAAACTGAAGAGCATTCCATCTTCTTCTATGGCTTGGATTTATTTATATATGTAAAAGGTTTGAGTTGATTATGCAAGGAGTTGATGCATTAATGAGCTTTCACCATGTTCACAAAATGAGTCATGCGGACAGAAGCCGACTGCTCTGATATCTGATAGACCTTTCCAGGGTCACACTATTTTTGTTTTGTTTTGTTTTGTTTTGTTTTGAAACTGGAATTAATTCTCAATAATAGAATAAAACTAGGGCAATTTACATCAGGAAATTGAAAAAAAAAGTCTTGAATTAGTGGTTAGGAGTTTACTTCTTAGCACTAAGTTACAAAGTTAAGTATTCCCATAGCTTATGTTTATTCTAGTACTGCTTGGTCTCCTCTTTTATAAAGGCTAATCCTTCATTTGAAGGCGTCTCCTGTTTGAAGAGCTGCCCAGATGAAGATATTGTAGGAGGAGATCTTTGTTAGTTTTCAGTACCCCACACTCGGAAAATGTCTGATAGGACAATTTCATACTCAAAAAGTTTTTGCAAACTACAGCTCAGTTTGCTAGATCCGTGGAGTGGCTAAACTGATGCAGCATTTAATCTGGGATTAGATGGAAGAAGACACGGTGGTTATCCAGATGGAAGTGACATATGAAATAGATTACTAATACCTTATCAATTAACAATTGTGTTGAAAAACTGGGCTTGTTGGGACTTTCTGAGACTGCCTGAAACATTCTGAGGTGTGGCACTTCAGCAGGTTCTCACTCAAGAGTGCTGGTGCTAGGTCTTTTGTTCTAGAAGAGCTTGAGATCTTTAATAGACTATTCTGGGAGATTAATATGCTCTGTTGTAATTTGTCTTTGTTTTGAGTTTAAACTAGTATTTATTAATTCTTTTGTACAAACTTTGTCCCTCTTCCCCTATGTAGAATCCAGAGGGGTAGATGATGATATATATCATATTACAGGCAGTCTCTGGGTTAAGAACGAGATCCATTCCTAAGTCTGTCTTTAACTCAAATTTGTGTGTAAATCAGGACTTGACTTATGACTGGGCTGCCTGCTATTAAAAATGGCAGATAGAGTTCTCCTTCCTTGAGCTGACAAACCACTGAAGCCTCACAATGTTTTCATGAACTGCTGAAAATAGGCTGTATATTAAAAAAATACCCATCTTCAGAGATTCATGAAAATATTGTACAGCTTCAGCAGTTCATCAGTTTGAGTGGCCAGGGCCAGATGGCAGTAGCCAATTGTTCCAATGCTCACTCCCACAGCCCAGTTTCCTTCTCCAAATATCAGAATAACTAGCAAAGCTTTCAGGTTCAGAAGATTCATTGGGATTTGGACAAATCACTCCTGCTTTATATACAAAGAATAATTTCATGTGCACACTTCTACCTAAATTCCTATCCCATCCCATCCTTCCAAGCATTGGAAGGATGGGATGGTGACGTTGGATATTGATCTTGAGCTACTGTAAGACCATCCTATTTATGCCTAATTCCTGACTAGATAGCATGAATATGTAAAATATTTGCTGTCTTGAATCAAAGTGAAATAGGTGGATCAAGCAGAGGATTTTATGCATCATTAACGTTGTCACGGAGGACACAAAATAAAGGAATTGGGACTATATAAGAATATTGTAAGGACCTTGCAAGAGACATCTGCCCAGTGGAATGTGCTCAATAGAAAATGCCATTTGGTTTTGGAACCCAAAAAGTTTCAAGTTAATGATTGACTATGCGACACATCATGAGTTTAGGAAACAAAGCAGGGGGAAAGGGGAACAGAGAGAAAATAATCAGGTCTGTTACTGTGTGTATGGGCAAAGAATTTGGAAGTGTCTGAGAAAGATTAGAAATCTACCTCAGAAAACTGGGCAGCAGAACTTGAGAAAGGTTGGAGAGCTCCAATTTCAGTTTCTGCAGAAGCTGCCTTGCATTTTTACTGTAATACATTATTTTTCCATGCAGTTGTGGCTTCTCTGAAATCCATCCAGTGTTTTTGTTCTGGATGAATAGCAGGGAGGAACAGTGCCTCAGATAAGTAGACTTCCAGTTCTTCAAAAGCCAAATCCTTGGAATTCCTCCTATGTGGAACAGTTTGTTTTAATTATATAAATTGCAAAATTTCTATCCCTGAATTTCCCCATCCACTCTTATGACCCAACTCCCTACAAATAAAGATAGGACAAAGACTTTCTGCTATGTGGCAGCAGGGTTTATAATTTCAAATATATGCTGTCTATACAAAACAATTATGGCAGCCTTGATATTAGAATAGCCCACACCGCAATGATATATTATAAGAACCATTGAAAATAATGTGTCCCTCATCAGTGAGCATTCACATATATATCTATATATCTATACCCATAAACATTATATATAGTCTCTCTGTGTGTGCATATATACATAAATAATAAATTGCTTTCATTATCATTATTGTGTGTTTTTTATTTTTGTTTTACTCATAATTTCTAAAATATTATCTTATGTTAAAGATAGCATTTTATATTAAAAAAGTAATGTGGGCAGCTGAAATTCACAATGTATGACAGAAAAATCTCTCCTTCACTATCTGTGTAGTTTATCTTTTTCATATACCATTGAAAATTTAGATAACATCAAGTATTTGATGTTTATGTATGTGTGTGTGCATAAATGCACATACATGTGTATTGTTTGTGTCTGTATGACCAAGACCCACAATTTTGAATCAACACTTACAGCCATTTAGTTGATTGGTTGGTTGGTTACATGTTGAAATAGGTTCCCAATCCAATAGGTCCGTGATGGCGAACCTATGGCACGGGTGCCACAGGTGGCACGCGAAGCCATATCAGTGGGCACGCGAGCTCAGCTCCAGCATGCATGTGTGCACCAACCAGCTGATTTCTGGGCCTTCTGGGCCCACCAGAAGTCAGGAAACACACTGTTTCCCACCTCCGGAGGGCCTCTGGGGACGTGGGGAAGGCCATTTTTGCCCTCCCCAGGCTCCTAGAAAGGCTCTGGAGCCGGGGAGAGCAAAAAATGGGCCTACCGGGCCCACCGTGCCATCACATGCCAAAAGTGGGGGGAGCACGGGGTAGGGCAGAGTGCATAGAATTATGGATGTGGGCACGCGTGCGTGTGACCCCACCACGCTCCTCCCGCTTTTGGCACGCGATGGCAAAAAGGTTAGCCATCACTGCAATAGGTAGTAGATAGAAAGCAAAAGCTGGGCACAAATACTTTGTGGCTGAACAGTGCAATGCTTCTTTCTTTCTTTGGTCTATGGCCATAAGCATTAACTGACTCAGCATGGTCTATCAAGCTTATCTGATTCTTACTGAAAGGGTGTCCTTGACTGAGAAGGTTCTTAACTTTTCCCTTTTGAAATTGTCAAAGGCTAGAAGATCAAATATGTCAAGCAATAATGCCTAGAAGGGAGCTTGTGATGTGGAATAGATGTGAAGAATTTGCAAGTGTCTCAGTGACTGCTTATCAGTTTTGGGATGATTTTAGGCTAACTTCTTTAGGCATCCGATCATATCCCTGAAATTCTTCAGCTATCACTCCATCTCTCCAAGGCCATACAAGTGAAATAGTGACTACATTGGGGAGGGGGGAATTGGATGTAGCTCCCTGTTCCTGACCAGCCCCATTCTTAATGGTGCCACATAGATTTTTATCTTTTTCCTCAGAAAGCGGAAAAAATAGAAAGGTGGGAAATGGGACCAAAGAGGCAATTTCCCAACCTCCTACAGGAACTGAAATGTGTACTGCCAACATAACAAAGTGAGTGAACTGGCAGGTAGAAGAACACTAAGTCAGCAAGATTGGGCAAAAAGGCTAATTCAGTTTAGTGGTATAATATTTCTTTTGCAATTAGTAAACATGTTGGGGAGCAAGATTAGCTTTGCAACAACTAAGAACAAGGACAGGAAAACAAACAATCCAGACACCTCCTAAATAATATTGATTGCATTGGGTGGCCTTGACCTTCTTTCTTGAGTGGAATTGAGGTCATCTACCTTAAATTCTATGTGATGTCCTGCAGTAATAGAAAACTGAAAGAGGAAAAAAAAGGCATCTTTGTTTTTTTCTTCTACTTTATGTTGTAAAAGAGTTTCTATTTCCATTGGATAACAGTGGCAGGCATTAAAAAAAAGATTGAGGGGGGAAAAAAACAGGAGGAGACAGCTTAGCCATTTTTTTTGATGAAAAATGCCCAGGAGCTTTCCTTAGGATTTTACCAAATCCCCTGGAAATAAAAGAAAAAGAGTTCCCAGACTTTCAGCATGAAAACACAGATGAGAAAACAGGAAGGCACATTTTAATGATCTGCCTTAGGCAGAATCTTCAGGATCCCCAAAATAATGGGCAGAATCTCCATTAAAGTAGGGATTTTATACTAATCAGGTAAGAAAAAAGTTGTCCTCTATATATCTTAGTTCATATGTTACATACGTTGGTCCATATGAGTGGACATAAGCATTTTAAATTCCATAAATGGACACATTGACAAGAGACAAATGAAAGAGCCATAACAATCTGTTCAGATTTTCCCCTCCTTGATCCTCTGTAGAAACCTTTGAAAAGAATAACCATTTTTAAAAAAGAAATTCATGGATAGTTTTTCTTTTCTTGGTCCATCCTTAAGAAATGGGGGCAAGAAAATAGAAGAAAGAAAGAATAAAGAAAGTGGTGTCTTCATCCTTGCTTTAACCACTGTAAGTATGCTGGAGCATTGCGAAGGAAAATAGCACGGATGCCAATGAATAATATCTTTTATAAAAATGAATTTATTTGGGAGCAATGATTTACAAAACTATGGTAGCTGAGATGGTGTTTAACCTTCTTGCGCTGATATTTATATGGATAATGATAAGCTTGCCCTTTCACTGTGCAGCTATTACTCATAATTATGCCGTTCCCTGAGGTCTGGGAGTAAACAGGGGGATTTGGTATGTGTTCTTAATGTGCAAAGGGTTGTAAGAATTACATATCTAAGATGCAATGTTAAGATGGAGTAGAGGAAATATATTACACATAATATTATTTAAATAAATCATAGAGCTGGCGGAGCAACGTAGCCCACTAAGTCCAACTCTCAGATCCTGTGTAGGATTGCAAAGTAGAGCATCTGATGGATGGGTTTTCTTTTAGACACCTCAAGCAAAGGGGGGACACTGCCTCCCTAGGAACAATTCCACTGGTTCTTACTGTGGAGAAGTTCTAAACTTTCCAACAGAGCCTGCCTTCCTGTAGTTTAAGACCATTGGTCTATATCTTGTATTCTGGGGTGATAAAGACCAGCTCTTGATCTGAGTGCTGAGGTTCAGCTATTTGAAGAGTGATATAAGATTACTTCTATTCTTTTCCAATTTCCACCTCTGTTTCATTCTCTCTGTCCTAGGATTGAGTTTCCAATCTCCTGATTATTATTTTTGTTGCCTTTCTTGGAATCTGTTCCAATTAGTCTGAATCTTTCCTAAAATGTGATGCTCAAAACTGAGCAGAGGGAGGGTATGATCTGATCAGAGTAGAACCATCTTTGCTATGCTATGGAAAATTTACTTATCTATGATAAGAAAAATAAATCTCCCTTGATGCTGTTCAAAATTATATTTTCCTCTTTAATAGCTACTTCATATACCAATTCACATTTAATTTGCAATTGATTACAACCCCAATATACTTTCCAATGAATGTGTACCAAGCCATATATTCTCTATTTTGTATCTCTGCATTTTATTCATGTTCCTCTTAGTGAAGAATTCCATTTTTGTCTCTGTTGCCTTCTTTTCAGTCAATTCCTCAGAATAAACATCCTTATAATGGCTATTTTGCAATTTTAGTAAAAGTGACCAAATGAATAAAAATCCTTGACAGAGGCAAAATTAAAGAAAAATTTAACAACAGCTCCTCCCAAGAAAAAGAACCTTGCATCATGGGTGGGCAACCTGTCAAAAAATGAGAAAAAATGTGTCTCCTCACTACAAAAATTTTAGCAATTCTGGCCTACACAATCCACTTCACAACTTTCATAGCTCAGGTACACCAACCATATTTTTTTTGTAATTTGCAGTACTGTTTCTGAATGTCAAGTCAGTCCCTGAAAAGGCCTTTGCCATTTCAGTTCTGATCCATGAAAGGCACCTAACTTGCGCTGTGTTTCATTCTTCACACGGTGCTTTAACCAGATTGTAAAAAATGTTCTCGCAGTAATCTCAGTTTTTGGCAGCACTAACTTCTATTTCTAACAAATTTCTGAATATTTGAAACCCCAATCTGAAGGATTTCCCATTGTCCTTATCAGTTAGTTTCAGACTTCAATAACCTATGGTAGCTATTGTCTGTTCATGCCCTTCCTATGTCTATGTTAATACAATTCTGAATTTTTCTAATTGGCATCTGTGTACAATTTGAAAGGTAATCTGGAGCTCCATCAGACTGATTTGGGGCAGTTGTGCCTCCAAATATTAATTGATAGTTGATAGCTTGATCTCATTTTTAAGTCATGAACTTGTTGCAAAAGCCTAGTTACAGTTAATACTTTGATTTTTAAAAAGTTCTTCACATATTTCCTATTGTAATTGTAAGATCAACAATAATCTCAAGGCCATTCCCCGGTGCCCTTAAAACCAGTTTGAAAATTACCAAAACTAACAACCACAAACTGCTGTAAACAAGTAGCAAAAGTCCACTGCTCCATCCTGAACTAAAAGAGTTTGGGGGATCAAAAATCCTCTCATTCTCCAATTCCATACACAAGGGAAATAAAATAAATTGCTTGCACACATCCACAGTTATCCACACCTTTATTTCACACTGAGCCCAGAGGTAAATTGGCCAATGTTATGATATCACAGAGGTACTCAGTTCGTAGATGGAAATTCATCAATTTTTGCATTCACCTGGTGATTTTCCATCCATGGAGAATAGTTTTGTTTTCTCCCTCTCACTCAGATGCTACTTATTCAGATCATACTACGGACTTTAAGATTCATTTGTGGATGAATATAACAACCAGATCAGGATCTTCTTACATAGTATCTGAAGGCAAGCAGGAATCCACAAGCATCATTTCTCTGCTGTTCCTCAAATGACTCTTCCTGGTAACCAAGTTAGTCCTTGAGCCAACAGCAAACTATACTGCCATAAAATTAGCTGCCCCCTACTGACAATCCCTATCCTGCCATGGGCACAATGCCAGAACCCAATGAATGGTTGTCGAAGTGTGCCAAATTGCACCCATGGCAAAACTGCAGCTTGTTGTCTGCTTAAAAGGCACAATTTATGTTAACACCAGAACAAGTAAATATGAGCAGCCTTGGATGTGGTTGGGGGATGAAATGATGAAGCCAATATCTCAAGGTAAGGAAGAAATAAGAGGCTGCCAGCTGTGGTATCCACAATATCCAATGCTTTTGTCAAATAACCAAAGCAGCATTCCAACATGATGATGCAAGTTCTATGCCTTGTATCACAGCACTTACACAAAAGGACAAATTTTGCTTTCCTTGTCAGTACCACCCAATCCCCCCCCCCCCAGCCCCCTGGAGATGTCTGGTGTGTTTCCTGTTCCCAAATGTTCCTTTTGGAATTTGGAGGAATTGCTTTTAATGCTTTTTAAAAAAATAATAACCTCAGGTGTAAGTCCATATACGTTCTTGGGAAAGGAAGGAAAGGGTGCAAGCTAGGTTGAGTTTCTGCTTTTCTCTCAGGACTCTCCACACCCCTATCTTTAAAATAATAGAAGAAAAAGGAGCAGCTTATGTCTCTTAAGATGGGGAGGGGAGTGAGAGAATGGTAGGCTCCCATTATTGTACATTTGAGAAAAGGGATTTGGGTGTTACCTGGATAATTCTGTGCCAGGTGGGAATATTATTTTAGGAAAGATGTTGCCTCTTAGTGTTGCATATTTTCTTTTGGCAAGTTGCCTGGAGGGGTTTATGCAGAATGCAAACTCTTTTCTGGACAAGGACACGTCCCTCAATGTCTGCAATTTTTCTTCTGAGAAGTGGGTATTTTTACAGTGACAAATGAGTGGTGTGAAGTTTTTTCCCCCCCAGTACATCCCAAACTGCCTTGCATAGTTCTAATACACACATTTTCACAAATTCATACTAGTTTGGACATTTTTAAAAAAGAGATTTCCATAGGAAAATGTATTTTATGGGTACATTTCAGTGATCTATGCAGCTTGATATGTTTTTCCAAATGTATTCATGGGCATATTTTCTGAATTGTGAGTGATATATTTCAGGAAACGGTACCTATATTTCTTAGTTTTCCTACCATATTAATTCAGCAAGGTAAAAATTGTGTTGCAGCAATTTTCAATCTTCTCCTCTAGATTGTCATTACAATCTAAGAAATTCATATGCAGTATCTTCAAAAACTGTAAGCTATATATGCAAGCCTGTGAAACCCACTCTAAAATCCAAAGTGTCCCTGAGTGCTTGAGTCTGAACAGGACTTTCCTCCCAATAAAGAAATCCGCAACAAGCAACATTTTCATCTGAGGAACAGGATAATGATCACCAAAGGGAGTATTGGGCTGCATGTATGCAGCAGCATGAACGACTCTGTCCCTTGTTTTCTTAGTTAGGGTCTCTCCTAAGCAAACTCTCAGAGGCCCCACATTTATACTAAGCTTATACTTTTCATCTCTCATATACTTCACATTTATACTTCTCTGCTAAATTGGTCAACATCTGTTTTTTTGAACTACAGGGCCTTCTTGAAAAAATATTAAAGTAAAAGGACAGGGGAGGATTTGTCAAGAAGCTGTCTAAATGGAGGGATGGAGAAACACTTGGCAACATTTTCTGCCTGTCTCAACCGAGTCTTCCATCTTTTCAGAGGTCTCTGGATCTGGCTGACTGTGATGCTCCACAGTCATTGGAGATCCCCTCTTTCGTGCTGGGAAGATAATCCAGCTATTTTCAGCAGACTGTAAAATTGTAATTGCACCTTTTGAGTGGAAGAATTTCCCTTCCAACCCTGCCTAAAGTTTGCTTTCATGGAACTTGATCTCGGACACGAGGATGTTACACCCCATTAAAATGTCAACTATGCAATCAATGGGCCCAATAGACACCATGGGGAGCAGATACTAGATGCTGAAGAGTAGAAAGGACTTAAACGGGGCACAAGAGAGAAGAATACATGCTCTGGTTAGGGAACTTTATGGCTCAATCGTTTGATTTTCATATTCCGGGTCTCGTCAAAGGTTTGTTTCTTTCCCACCCTTTGATTATGCTGAGTCCTAGAAGCAGAGTAATATTTTATTGCCTTGTGTATACCTCGGGTCACCGTGTCTGCTAACTTTTTTTTATTGCTACAGCCTCAGGGTTGCTCTGAGCTTTGTTTTGTTTTTTCCCCCATTAAGATCTCATAGCTCATGATCCATTGCAGGTCTTTTAAAGATGTGTACACATAAGTTTAAGATGATTTCTTAAACATCTTCATAGCACCTACAGGCTCAATGCAGGAAGCCATACTTCAAAAAAAGCCTGGGAAAATGAATAGTTTAATCCACACTGCAGCAAACTTGGCACATTTGTCTTAATATCTTATTAATATCTTAATAAGAGCAAGAGCTCCTTTTCCAAAGGTCAGCATCCTTTATTTGAAAGCAAATCCCTTCCTGGCTATGATGAAATACCTAAGGACTTCCCTGGGGAAGGAGCTTGCCTGCCCAAAGCCATTCTACTCCCCAGGTTCCTCCTTTGATTCAGGGCTGTAGGAACGTAATTTCAAGTTTGAATTTGGGAATAGAAAGAGAGATTTTAGAGGGAAAGGAAACTTGCTGTCAAGACTGACAAATCCTCTCATGGTCAAATTTAAGATTGAATGGCAATTTTAAAAAGATTGCTTCTGCTTCAGGCTTTAGAGTATTCGATGATGCCCTCTTTATTGCCATCAGCTTGTTAGAGTAGACGCTGAGGAGGTGTGGATTTGAGTCCATCCTTTGCAGATTAGAATTGAAATTGTGGCAAAACCAATGTGGGTTCTCTGAAGCCAGAGCCAAGTCATTTTATGTCCCACAAAAAAGAAGGCAGTCCTTCTTGTGGTAAATTACTGTTGTATTTTGTGTTCTAGCCCATGGCTTACATTTCGATTTGCTTCGGGTCCACTAGATATTTTCATGTTGGATTCACATAAAGCCGGATACTGTTTGATGTATGTCCTGTTTCCACTTTAAACAAATGACATCTGCAAGTCTCAGCAGATCCTATTCAGAATTAAGGGCATGTGCCATTTGGCCAAAGCTGTGCAATTTATCTCCCTGTTCTATTTTAGTCACAGCACTTAGATTTCTGCAGCCTCTGCGAACAGCACGGCTTGCTAAGCTTTGGAGTCCCAACGCTCCAGGCGTTGGCGGCTGCCATTTAAAAGCAGCTGTTCCCAGGTGGGAAGAGGGAGCAAGAGATGACAGCAATTCTTCCCTCTCAGGATCAGATGTGCTGTCATGTTAATGGCTTGAATTTTCAGGAAGCTCCTGCTGATCACTCAGTGGAGATATCTGAGCACACTGCATTCCTCATGATGATGGTTTCCCTGTTTAGATATTATCCAAAGTAAAGCTTAAGGAGAATTGATTGATACAACCTTTCCAAATAGATTAGCCAGAACATCATGCTTATATAGACATATCAGACTGTGCTCCTTGGGAAAAATAAGGAACAAAGGAAGGCAATCTATGTAGATAATTTGAGTTAAAAAACTTAGACTCATAGGTCTATTCGCTATGGCAAGCTATGGCAAATTCATGGCAAGGAAGCCCTCATATTCAGTGGCGCTTAGCATTCTGCACTGAGTGGGACACGCGCAGGGGTGTCAAACTGGCAGCCTGCAGGCCAGATGCACCACACACAGGCCATGCCCACCCCAGCTCCGCAAAGGGAAAAAACGTTATGATACGTTACGTGACGGCAACATGACGTGGCCAGTTTGACACCCCTGGTATACAGTATGTTAACCATGGCCTCAGCCTCAGCTTTCTCCCCATAAGTAAATAAAAAGAACAGAGATTTAAAGAGAAAGAATGCCTGCCTAACTTAAAGGATTAATGAAAGGAACATAAAATAATAAATATGAAACACTTGATAAAGTTGCATTGTAAACAGACAACAGTGTTATAAAAATACCAAATAGTATTTTGGTACCAAAATTCAGTTTTCCCAATAATACATTTTCTAATAGGAGAATGTTGTTGCGCTCCCAGGTTTACTGCTAAAATTAATAATGTGTACAATGAGGACACCTGCTGGAGGTTCCTCGTGATAAATAAGGATGTCTGGATCAGTAAAAATCTACTCCCTTTTACTATCAGCTTTCCTAATCTTATTCTTTAAAAAGCCATTAAATATATTAATATATTTAATATAAAACTTTATAGCTGTAGAAAAAATCAAGAACATTTAGGGTCATACTTAATCAATGAAATGTACAAATTGTCTGACAATCTTCATTCTTCTAGCATGTGTGAAATATCCTCCGAGTTCAAAATCATGCAGAAGCTTTGTAGAGGTGTTTCTCTTTCGGAAGCAATTCCTGGCCTGCCCATGTCACCATTCCAGGAAGTGCTGCTAAACAGAAAGTGGTTCTGAGAAAACCTGTGTGCTTCTGAGCATTTCAAAAATACAGGAAGACCCTGTATAGTTAGTAAAATAATTGCAGCACTATTTAAATTTATTTTAGTAAATACATTGTTCCAGTTTGCACAGCGGTAAAAAGCCAAAGTAGCAATGGGCAGTTCATCAATAAATGCTTTTTCTTGCAGTAAAACATGTTTTTTTCTAAAACAGCACAGAGTAAGAAAAAGAATACCTGAAGCCTTTGTGTATACTGATGTGTTTGTTGGTGATTCATTTTTCAATAATCCATATCAAATAGCTGCACAGAGATAGAGATCTGAAGGGTAAAAAGGAACTAGACTTTGTATAGACAGGAAGGTAGCACATACTGGGAACATCATCTATTTTATATAATTGTAAACTGGCATTAGTTGACTAGCATCGACAGTCTCGAAATATAGTAAACAAATAAAGATATGTGGCACAATTTATGTATATCTTAAGTGAGGAACATCTCTCCAAGGCCCATATTTTAAGGAGTTTTAAAAGTTAATTTTAATGTGGGTGTGTATGTGTATGTCAATAGATAAGAGATAAATAGATTGATAGACAGATAGTTAGAGAAAGATACAGAGACAGAGATACAATAGGTAAATAGTGTTACAGTATGTAGATAGATAGATAGATAGATAGATAGATAGATAGATAGATAGATAG
>WNWU01000006.1:47220786-47281507 GCA_012654045.1 Ptyas mucosa | reverse complement strand
TAGATAGATAGATAGATAGATAGATAGATAGATAGATAGATAGATAGGCAGGCAGGCATAGCTTTACATATATACATACACATACACATACACATACATCAGTGGTGGGTTGCCCCCGGTTCGCACCGGTTCTATAGAACAGGTAGTAAAACCAGAGGGAGGCTCCGCCCACCGACCCCGACGTCATCAAAATGCTTCTGCACATGTGCAGAAGAGTGTGTGTGCGGCCCCACTGCAAACTGGTAGTAAAGGTAAGTAGAACCCACTCCTGATATACATATACATATACATATACATATACATATACATATACATATACATATACATATACATATACATATACATATACATATACATATCATATACATATACATATACATATACATATACATATACATATACATATACATATACATGTTCTATGTGTTTAGGATAACTCATAGCATAGTTGAAAATAGTAAGTGTAGAAAAAAAAGAGCATGAAAAATTCTTCCGAAAACATCTTGAAATGGTGAATGAGGGCTATACATTAGAGTGTGAAAGTCATGAACTTCTTTTGGGAAGGTATTCAAGAACTTAAGAGCAGCTAGTGTGAAAAGACAGCCAACTGTGACTTACCAACCAGCAGCAAGAAATATCAGTCTTGTATGCTTCCTCCTACTTTTATCCCTGTCAGCTTTTCATTAGCCATTGTATGCTGTGTTTTCAAGGACCCAAACTGTGATTAGCACTAACTGTGGTTAGAACCATCAAGCTACTTTTAGAAAGGTGGTTTGAAATGGATATGTTAAACAGATTATAATTAGATAGCTGATGCCAAACTGCAGCTAACTATATGTGTGTGTGTGTGTGTGTGTGTGTGTCTGAAAATATATATATATATATATATATATATATATATATATATATATATATCTGAAATAGCTTTCAGGTTTTGTTAAAAATAAACTTATCAGATCTGGGTTGACTGTATAAAGTTTTTCAGCCCAGAGGGAGCAGCCCAAGTCAGACAGAGAGGGGAGATGGAAGGTGTAAATCCAAGGCTTACCATAGGTTATTTCTCTTTTAGCTTGGATATGTTGTGCTAATATATGGTTTTGTCCATCCTGTTATCCTCCTGTAGCTGTTTGCTCTGTGGTGCAAATTAAGAATAATTCAAACCAAGAGTGTTGGACTCTGATGTCCAAGTAGATAAATTTTAAAAGTCACACCTTTGCTATAATGAGCCTGTGGATCATCCTTTTCTCAGATCTAGATATTTTCATCATATTCTTCATGCCCCGCACAGAAGGACATTTACATTGGTATAATTCAACATTATGTACATATCATGACATTTCCCAGCCTGATCACTTCTGGTTGTTTTCAGACAAGATCGAGTTTTTGTCTCATGTTTTACTAGATTGCCCCCTGTATCACACCTTATGCCTTGATCTCATTGAACTGAATAAGCTTTCCTACTTATCACAATCAATTATTATAGATCAGCTGCCACAAGATCATTATATTGAAGCATTCTTAGCCATAGCTACTGTCATTAGAAGCTGGTGGGTTTAAGTGCACAACCAACCAAGTCTGGATTTTAGCTTTTTCATACACTCACTTCAGGAGTGGGTTCTACTTATCTTTACTACAGGTTCGCAATGGGAGCCCGCGCATGTGCAGATCATCAATTATGACGTCAGGCGGGTGGATGGAGCCTCCCACTGCTTTTACTACCAGTTCTAAAGAACTGGACAGAACCGGGAGCAACCCACCGTTGACTCACTTTCACATTTAATGACTGTCTCATTCCAGGTTGTTCCACAGATCTGTGTATAGATGTTGTGACCTAGGCCCAAGTAGGTATTATCAGACACAATCTGTTAAATTTAAATAGACGACGCTGAGGCAATGCTGCTGAGAACGGAACTTTATTAACGGCAGAACAAGAACTAATTGACAACGGAACAACTCGCCCCTGACAGCTCTTATATATGAGCTGTCAGGAGGCGTCAACCAATCAGGGGGCCCAGATATTCCCGCTACTTTGGTGGTTAGGCGTCTCCGCCAATCCTCGCCCGCCTGCTACTGCGCAGGCGTGAGGGAGCTGTAACAGCGAGGACTCAACACCCCTTCCTACCCGGATCGCGCATGCGTAGTCGGCCAAATATGCCGGGCGTCGTCGGCAGCGCTCAGACCGTCTTAACTCTGGAATGGGCGCGGCCAAGGCGGGATCCGGAACTTTGTTGCAAGGGCTTCCTGCAGACTCGGTGAGGATGGGAGAAGGAACTCCCGGTTCCCTAATAGCCTCTGGGGACCCCGGTAGGGCTTCTGCCACACCCAACTTGGTTGGGGGAAAAGTTGTTGAGTCAGGGGGCTTTGGCAGTGCCAACGGGCCAGCTGCGGAAGGTGGCGAGCTCGGCGTGTCCCTACTGGGTTGAGGGTCAGGAACATCGGCCACTCGTCGCCTCAGTTGGTTGATATGTCGCCGCCACACCCGACCGTCGGCGAGCTGGACTCTATAAGAATAGGGTCCGGTTAATTGTATTATGCGCCCCGGAAGCCACCTCACCAACTGGTCAAAGTTCATTGCGAAGACCAGGTCACCCACAGCAAAGGTTCGTGCACGACCGTGTCCCCCCGTATACGCCTCGTAGGTGTAGCTAGGATGCAGGCGATCCAAGGTGATCCGGAGTCGCCTCCCCATGAGGAGCTCGGCAGGGCTGTGTCTGGTACTGGCCGTGGGGGTTGTGTGCTGTGCCAACAAGTACTGATAGACTCTCTGGTGCCAATTTGTGGGCCCTAAACGGCGCAACACCTCCTTGGCGGACCTCACTGCCCTTTCCGCCAACCCATTCGCCGCCGGATGGGATGGGGCTGTGCGGGCGTGGCGGATGCCCAATTTGGCGAGGAATACTTGGAAGGGTGCGGACGTGAACTGCGGGCCATTGTCAGTAACTATCATGTCAGGTAACCCATGAGTCGCGAACAACCCCTCTAAGACTCGCGTCACGGCCTCCGTGGTAGTGGAGGACATGATGGTCAAGTCCACCCATTTAGAGTAGGCGTCCACCGTAATCAGGAACGTGCGGCCGAAGAAGGGGCCTGCGAGGTCCAGGTGCAACCTAGCCCAAGGGGCCCGTGGCGCCTCCCACTCCTGTACCGGGGCCGAAGGTGGGGCAGGCCGTGACTGTTGGCATTGGTGGCAACGAGCCACCCATCCCTCGATATCCCGGTCAATGCCAGGCCACCAGACATAACTGCGACTCAACGCTTTCATGCGCACGATACCTGGGTGAGCGTCATGGAGGCAGGACAGTACCTGGATTCTAAGGTCGGGGGGTATGACTACTCTACTTCCCCACAGAAGGCAACCATCCTGCACGGACAACTCGAGTTGTCTGCGCAGATACGGCAAAAATTCAGTCCCCGGATGAACAGGCGGCCAGCCCCTGCGCACCCAGTCCAGGACCCGGAGTAGGGTCGGGTCGGTGGCCGATCGGGACCGGACATCAATGGCGGTCACCAAGGGGGACAGCTCATCCACCAAGAGAACAGGGGCTGCCGGGGCCGGGTCTTCGACGGGCAATGGAAACGGGCAACGGCTAAGGGCATCGGCATGCCCAATTGCCTTTCCTGGCTTATAGCTCAGTTGATACGAATAGGCTGCCAAAAACTCCACCCACCGGGACATGCGTGGCGAAAGGATAGGAGGCGTTGGACGGTCGGCAGCCAATAATCCCAGTAATGGTTTATGGTCGGTGACTAGATAAAAAAACCGACCATAGACATAGTCGTGGAATCGCTTGATTCCCGCGACGGCTGCCAACGCCTCACGATCTATCTGACTATAGTTCCTCTCTGCGGACGATAAGGTACGGGAATAGTAAGCGATTGGGGCTTCTGCCCCGTTGGGCAGTAAGTGGCTTAAGACTGCCCCAACCCCGTATGGGGACGCGTCACAAGTTAGGGAGAGTGGCAGATTGGCATCATATTGCACGAGAACGGCCTCCGACGTGAGGATGTCCTTGACCGCCTGAAAGGAGGCCGCGGCCCTATGATCCCAGTGCCAGGGCCGTTTAGTCTCCAAGAGCCGATGGAGAGGCTCCGCCAGTGACGCTTTATGTGGTAAAAATACCGCATAAAAATTAAGCAGGCCCAGGAAAGCCTGCAACTCGGCCCGATTAGTGGGCACGGGGGCCTTCTTAATAGCCGCCACTTTCTCCGGGGCCGGGCGGATGCCAGCGGAATCAACCAAGAACCCCAGGAATTCCACTTGCGGTACGGCAATCCGACATTTCTCAGCCTTCAGCTTCAGCCCTGCCTGTCTAAAACGGGTGAGGACAGCCCTGAGCTTAGCGATGAGGTCTGCCTGATCTGCAGCCGCAATCAGGACGTCATCGAAGTAAGGTACGACGCCTTCTAAGCCATGGAGCAGCCGCTCCATTAAACTCTGAAAGATGCCAGGGGCCACACTCACCCCGAACTGCAGGCGGGTACATTTAAATGCCCCCCGGTGAGTGACGATGGTCTGGGCCAGGGCGGTGGTCTCATCCACCGGAAGCTGTTGATACGCTTGGGCGAGATCCAGCTTCGCGAAGACCCTCCCCTGGCCCAGAGAGTGTAGTAAATGCTGCACTACGGGGACAGGGTAATGGTTAGCCTGGAGAGCCCGATTCAGGGTTGCCTTATAGTCTGCGCAGATCCTCAGAGATCCGTCAGACTTAAGGGGAATCACAATAGGGGTCTCCCATTTAGAATGCTCCACCGGTTGCAGGACCCCCTGGGCAATTAACTTGTCCAACTCCTGGTCGACCCTGGCCCGCAGAGCAAGTGGCACCCTTCGAGGCTTTAGCCGGATAGGAGCCACCTGGGGATCCAAATTGAAGGAAATGGGAAGCCCTGTATATTTACCGAGTTGGCCGTCGAACACATCTGCAAACTCGCGGGTTAATTCAGTTGCGAGGTCGGGACAGGTTGCATGGACTCCAGAAACACCCAGGTTCAGAGCAGCGAACCAGTCTAACCCCAGCAAGCTGGGAAGGCTGTCCCTCACGATGATCAATGGCAGGGAACCTGAAAAAGAACCATAGACAACGTGGAAAGACCCGCAGCCCAGGGTGGGGATATACCTCCCCTGATAGTCCCTTAGCTTAATCTGGCACGGCTGCAAGCATTTTCGGGAGAAAGTAGGGAGCAATGCCTTAAGGGTGGACCAGGCAATCAAGGAACGGGAAGAGCCCGTGTCGAGCTCCATGCGGCAGGGCGAGCCGTTCAACCGGACCGTCAGGTGAATCTTGTTAGCAGAACCCGGGGTGGAAGCGTGGCTGATGCCCACAGCATCGACCTCAGCGTCCCGAAATTCATCGACCCGGCTCTCGCGGCGCTGGAACTTCCTGGGCTTCCACCGCTTGGGCGCAGGCTCCCCCGTGTCCTCGGGGAGCGGCAGAACAGCTCTGCAGACCCTGGACAGGTGGCCACGCTTCCCGCATCGGCGACAGACAGCTGTCTTGAAACGGCACGCCGCCCGGTCATGCTGGCCTCCGCAACCCAAACAGCTGGCAGAAGAGGGTTTGCGCCCGGCCGTACCCTGAGGCTTCCGGGTGGTCTTGAGGCGACTCACCCCGCCCTCCGCATCGGGAAGCTCGTCATCGTCAGATCCCTCATAATGGACAGATTGAGGCGGAGGAGGCAAGAGCCCCCCCCCAGCCTGGGAGCGCTGAATTTCGGCCGAGGATAGAGCAGACATCTCAGAAGCCCTGGCCTCGTCCATAGCAATTGGGAGAGTCAAGTCAGCGCGGGCCAACAAACGCCGCTGTAGCTTCAAGTCACGCACCCCGCAGACCAGTTGGTCAAGAAGCATGTCATCGAGCTGACGAAATTCGCAGTGGAGAGCAGCGGAGCGCAGGGAAGCCATATACTCATTAACAGACTCCCCTGCCTTCTGCGATCGCTGGTGGAAAGCGTGGCGCCGGGCAATCTTGGAGGGGGTGGGAGAATAATGGTGTTTGAGTTTCTCCAGTAACGTCTCCCAGGGCACAGTAAATACCGGTTGCGGAGCAGCCAGAGCCCTGGCTGTACCGAAGATCTCACGCCCGCAGGAGCTCAAGAAATACCCTCTCTTCCTGGCTGGGGACAGATCAGTCAGGTCGTTCGCTTGTAAAAAGCATTCAAACCGCTCCAAGTAATCTTCCCAGGTTTCAGAGGCCGGCTCAAATGGTGTGAAGGTCGGGAGGGCGGTTGCCATGTCGGAAACACCCGAATCGGCTCTCAGTTACTCAGCGCGTCTCAGCTCGGTGGGTCTTTCGAGCCGTGCCGCCTCGGCTGATCCCACCCCTCGTCGCCAGTTGTTAAATTTAAATAGACGACGCTGAGGCAATGCTGCTGAGAACGGAACTTTATTAACGGCAGAACAAGAACTAATTGACAACGGAACAACTCGCCCCTGACAGCTCTTATATATGAGCTGTCAGGAGGCGTCAACCAATCAGGGGGCCCAGATATTCCCGCTACTTTGGTGGTTAGGCGTCTCCGCCAATCCTCGCCCGCCTGCTACTGCGCAGGCGTGAGGGAGCTGTAACAGCGAGGACTCAACACAATCAGTTCTAAACAAATAGATTTTATTAGAACAGCTAAGAATTAACTCATTCTCAGCATAGTCCACACTAATTCAAAACAAATTCTTCATAACATATTTCTTCGGCCTTATCACCAATCTTGGTCTACTTTGGCAACCTGCCAAAGGCTTTTCTTGGCAAAAGTTCAGAAGCAAGAGACGCTGACAAGAAATAAATGCAGCAAGACAAGAAACAAATCTATCAACACTGTTTCCCTACAAAGAGCCCAAGAGCCGTTGCTGGTTTTTTAAGCCTTATGGGAGGGGCCAATCATCTCTTGGTCTTACTCCCAAGTCGTCCTTTTTGCTTTAGCTGCTTTTGTCTTCTGGCAGCTCTTCTCATGCGTGCACTAGGAATAGGCTCCTCCTGTTCCTCTGCCTCTCTGCCAGGGGTGAAATGCTCCCGCTTCGGACCAGCTCAGGCGAGTAGGTAGCGATGGCGGCAGGCAGTTCGGAGAACCGGTAGCAAAAATCCCTGCCCCCGCCCCCCATGCCCAGCTGAGCCACACCATCCTTTTTTTCCTTTTAAATGGCTCTGAATCCCAGCTGAGTTGCCTGCTAATCAGGCAACTCAGCTTGGATCGCCAGAGCCATGTAAAAGAAAAAAACTTTTTTCCTTTTATATGGCTCTGCCTGCTAATCGGTAGCAAAAATCCCTCTCCTTCCCCCCCTCAGCTTGCTTACTTTAGCTACTGGTCGCAACGCCTTGCTGTAATCCCTGCAATCAAGCAGGCAGGGAGTTGTGGACTTCAACTCCCAGAATTCCTCAGCCAGCAAAGTAAAGCTGGCTGAGGAATTCTGGGAGTTGAAGTGTACAAGTCTTAAAGTTGCCAAGGTTGGAGACCCCTGTTCAATTGGGTAAGTTTTTTTCCCCTTTGGAAGCTTTAAAAAAATAGTTAATTGGGGGTTTTATTAGTTGTTCTTTTTTTAAACCTAGCCATTTAAAGTTTAGGAAGTTTTAAATTTAGCTGCTTTTATATAAAAATAAAAATAAAATAAAATAATATTTGTGCAGCTTTCTGAGATTTAGTGTGTTTCTGTAGTGTTTCACTCTAACTACACAATCACACAAAATCTCACAAAGTTGTATGTGGAATTTTGTGTGTGTAAAGTGTGAAAGTTGGTTTTTTGGGTTTTTTGTGGCTGTGTGAGGTTTCTGCTTGTTGCAGGGGCCATTTTGGGTCTAGCACAGCTGCTTTTACATTGTGGGTGAGCCAGTTGTATTGTGTTGTGTTTTGTAGGTTAAAAAAGGGCAAAGAAGTGACATTGACTTGGCCATGCCCACCTGACCAACAAGCCACGCCCTCCCAGTCACCTTACCACCAAGCTCCGCCCACTAATTAAGCCCCACCCACAGAACCGGTAGCAAAAAAAATTAGATTTCACCCCTGCTGTCCGCCTCTGGAGGCTCCAGAGTCCACACATCACTCCCAGATGGTAGAAACCCACCACTGATGATAATATATAAACAATATATTTACACTAGCATAGTAATATTTTTCATGTTGCTGTTTGTTTCTTTGTTTTTTTAAGATAATATATTTTCCTACCTTTGATTCTGTCTCTTTTATTTTTGGGGTTATGGGGAGTTTTGTACTATTAAGTCATAACTAACTGTGTTAACCTTCTTTTCTAGGTCTAACAGTCCTCCACCAAGAAGGCACAAAACAATGCTGTAAATGAAATGAACTAAGAAGCTATTTCCTCAGAAAATGTATGTCATTCTACAGTTAGTTAATAATGATAATATCGCTCAGTCACTAGCTGTTACATTAGTCATTGACTAAAAATGCTAAATGGTTCTGTCCCTTTAAAACATGAGCAGAATGGAATATGCAAAGAAGCACTAACTAAAAGTAAAATCCAGCCAAGCAGCCAATTTGGCAACCCTAACATTCTGCAAGGGGGGGAAAATCATTGGAAAAAGATCTGTAATTGAGGTTGAGGAAAATGTTAAATACCTTTCCTCACTACCAAATTCTCCTCACTTCCAGTTCAGATCAGAGTCTCTCCGTGCTGATTTGTAGCAGGAGCTTCCAATGAAGTAAAGATACAGGCAAACCTGTCCATTGGGTTACAAGGAACTGGAGGTAGCTTGAATGCCTAAATGACAAAAAAGTAGCAGATTGAACTCTGTCGTGCACATCTAGTTCAGGTTTAAAGTATGCATTGGGAGCAGGAAAATCCTCTAAGTACTTTAGTTCAACAGATGGACTATACTGATTCTGACTTGTTAATTAGACTTTTATGTTCTGTGAAGCAATTGCATATCAGTAGCTTTCCCACATAAGGATTTAAAAAAAAAAAAAGATCGGTGTTCGTGCAAATGAATTCATTTGCAATCCAGGCCATGCAAAAAGAAACCACCAAAAACCCAATGTGATAGCCCCTATTGAAACATTTATTAACCTCTTGCCTTTCTGATCTCATAATACATCATAGCACTTGATTCTGAATTTTACCAGAATAATCGATAGCCAAGCACTTCACCACATTGAAGTCAGTATGGGAAGATAGTACTGCCTGCCTGCCTGCCAGGCCTCACTCAGGCAACCTAAGAGGCGATTCCTCTGTATAAGCACAGGAAATAAAATCAGAGCAAAAAGGAAAGCAGACAAGAATGGGAAAGAACATAGAGGATAATTTCTAAAGCTCTCATTGGTGCGCTTTTGGTAATTTTTCACTTCTGAACCGACCAATTGCTTATGGAAAGTGAGTCCACACAGTATTCAAGGCATGGGGCATGAACACAAGCCCATTCTACAGTTAAAACTGATCCTTCTTCACAGAGGAACATATATCTTTAAAAACAATCCCAAAATGCATTCCGCTTAATGCAGCAAAACTGCTTGAAAGCGCGCAATTCGCTGAACCATTGAATTTTCTATCTAACCTGCCAGCATCTTGCAATCTGCAATCATTATCTTGACAAGGTCAATTAGTAAGGGGGGGGGGGGGGAATGATGCAGTTCCTTGGCTGCTGCTTTTCCCTTTTAGCTGCTATTTCTTGGGTACCAAATGATCTGAAGGCTGCATTGCACCAGAGGGAGTTTCTTTGGCTACTCTGATGCCAGAAGGAATATCCGCACAGATATTCTTTCCCAGGACTGTAGTTCTTCAGCAGAAAAAAGAAGTCTTCCTGCGATCTGGATTGTTGTCCTTATGGTCTGACAGCAAGTAAGAATTCGGGGTGTACCTGGGATACAAATGCATTCCAGGGTCACTTGCAGGGATTCCAGAAAGTCTGCAGGAAGTAAACATGAAACTCTTCCCCCCCTTTCTCTCTCTCTCTCTCTCTCTCTCCCTCCCTCCCTCCCCTCTTTTTTTTTTACATCAATGAGATATGAGGACATGACCTTCCCATCAAATATTTGAGCAGGAGGGCTCTCTTCCTCCATAGTTGAAATTGTTGCAGTTGCACAATGTGTCGAGTCTTCCTAACAAGCACATGATGATCTGGACAGCTTTCAGTAGGCAAATGTTTCATTACCTTTTCCCGAAAGGAAAACATCTGTATGTGTTTACTGCAAGATAAAAGGAGCACCTCCTAATAGAAGCGGACATCAAGAGTGGTTTGAACAAGAACCCTTAAGCCTTTGTGTTACTTGGCTAACACAATATCAGAAAGACATGACATCCACTACGTGGCTAGAAGCCAAGACTGAAAGGCTGTTTTGTCTGAGAAGAACATCTCCTCAAAAGGGTTTTGTTTTTTTTTTTGCTTCCCTCCTCCTGTACTTTTGCTAGTAGGTCCTAAAATAATTTGTAATTCAAACTTGGATGGAGTCAAATGCTATTTCCTTCAGACTTATTTGTTCCACATGTGAAATCCAGCAATTTAAACACCTCATATCCTTTCATAACTGAAGCAGAAAGAAAAATAGCCAGGAGTTGCTGATTGAATCCATACTTCTACAATCTTCCAACTATTTCATGTGATAACATTTTTTTTTAAATGAAGAAAAAACTTTTTGCATAGAGATGTTTTAGGATACTTAGATAGCTATAAATATCTGGAGTTAAATATAAATAAATAAAATATTGATTTATTTCTACAAGCAAATAAATCAGTAGTGTGATAGGAAACTAATATTTTGAACAAGACACGGGCAAAATTGATTTTGGAGTATAGCCAAGAATGGGATTCAGAATGAACATAATTCTGGTTTTAATCTTGAGAATTGTGATAGGATAAAGATTCCCAATAAATTTCATATTCAATAAGAACTATGGTTGGAGATTGCCTAGTAATTCTGCTGAACATTAAAAAGCTGCTGCTTTTCAGAAAAGCCAAACACTAGCCATCATTTATGGCTGTGCCCAGAAAATTTGCATAATATATTTTCAGCTAAAATCAAGAGGCAATCTAATTTACGAATTGCTTATTTTTCATATTTCATCTACAGCAGTGCTAATGTAGTCCCAGTATTGAATCTATTGCAATGTTAATGTATTCCAGATACTGGAATTTATGATGAATTTGGGATATTTTTCTGTTTGTTTTACTGAGAAGAATGCATCAATACAAGTAGGGAAAATTATTTGGGAAAGACCTTTTGATATGATAAAATTAGAAGGAGGTGAACAAGCATCAATGGCTGTATAGAACAAGGAAGCAGTTCATTTTTGCAATGTCTACCTAATCACTAAGAACATCTTGATCATTTCTTTGATGGATTTGTCCATATAGGAACACAAGTAGATTGTCATACAATCCCTACTTCATTTCAGCCTAGGATTCAGAGACAGAAGTATTGGGAAGGGATAATGGCATTACTCTAAGAGAGATGCAGATGGAAGTCTGCCACCAAATTCAAAGAAGAACGTTGTCTCTGAAATTGTTTAGAAGAACAGTTTTCAGAGGACTTGGTCATAGGACTATGGCACACATCTTTAGCTCAGTTTCTGAAAGTTTGTTACAATATGTACTTTGAGACTGAATTCTGGTTTCTAATATGTGACAGTAATACACTGAATATTATGTAATTATTTCCTTTATCATAGGGAATAGAAATTAAATAAATTAAAAATAATGAAATACTCCTCAAATATTATTGGAAATATAAGTGGGTATTTTTCTTTGAGCAGATTCATGGGATGAAGATGTCAACTAGAATGAATTGTGGCTAGTGATATCTTCCATAGGAAAAATAAATCTGTGGTAGGAATAGGAGATCGTGCTTTGTAAATATATATGGAAGAAAGTTTTGTTTTATTTATTTGTCTCTTTGCATCACATCTTTATTATTTTTACAACAAAAAATTACACTTGTGAGGTAAGTTGGGCTAAGAGAAAGTGACTGGCTCAAAGTCACCCAGCTGGCTTTCATGGCTAAGGCAGGACTTGAACTCATGGTCCCTGCTTTATAGCCTGGTACCATAACCACTAGACCAAACTGGTTCTCTTTATTTTATTTTAGAAATTTAAATACAATCTGCCTTTGTTGAAAGAATCAATATGAATATTTTTGGATTGGCAATATGTTCAGAAAAATGGACATATACAATTTATGGACTATCTTGATCTTAATAAGCCATATTTAAGAATCAGAATTCTCTATCAGGCTATATATCATATTTCATCTACTTGTGAAATGAATTTAATATTTCTTCTGATATTTTACTGCCATTAGAAAGACCATCAACATACTAATGCTGTAATGAAATAATTAAATTACTAGTAATTAAAATAGTAATAATGAGGATGTTTTCAATGTATGTATATATATTTTATATACATCCTTCTAAAGGGCAGTACTCAGTGCAATAAAAACATTTCATCGTTACCTTACAATTGAAAGTAGTAAAATTGCTTCTTAAAAAAAAACCTAAAGCCCAAATAACTTTCAAAATTTTAACTTGTAGTCCAGAGTATATCTCAACTATTTAGGCATGCAAATAGGATGAAATAATAAAATACAAGTTCCAAAGTGGCTCTGCTCTCAGCATATAACAGGGCTGCCATATTCTACAAAACTGCCGAAACTCACATTTTGTTGAAATGTGCATTACTCACAAAAACTGCAATTTATGTATTAGTGTCAAAAAGCATCAAAAGACAAACAATACAAGTGGAGTTTACATCATGACATTATTATGTGTGTCATCATTCTGAGGGCATCTCAGTTTCTGCAGATGCCTATGGGATTATTGTTGATGATGACAAAAGAAGAAATGAATAATAGAGTTTAAAAGGAAAAGAGAGCAGAAAAGGGAGCAGGGAAAAAAAAGAAAAACGGGGAGAGGAGGAAAATAGATCCTCTTGGATGGATGATTAGACAGGAAGGATACTCCTAGTCTGAAAGGCAGAAGACTCCTGGCCTAAGGAAAACCATTGCTTCAGTGTCTATTGACAAGGAAAAACGCGAGTCTCCCTGGTTGCTCCTTTACCGGAGGCTGAAGTCATCTCTCAGAAGGTGAGATTTCAGGGACAGCTGAAATTCTGAAAGTATTCTTCATTTTCACCATATCTCCCATCAGCTCCATGCCTCCTCTCCCCTCTACTCCCAAAGCCAGTGCCTCTTGAAGCAAAAATAACTGCTTAACTGTAGTCATGCAATAAAAATACAAATGTTCAATCCAAGGGAACAGAATTGTATGAGGCCATTTTATGCAGTGATTGTCTAGTTTTATTTGTTTCCAGTAAAATATGTCCCAGTCATCAAGGCAGTGAATATGCTTCTTTTTATTACACTGATAAGCAAATTTGAATACATGAGCTTCCAAGCGTGAAGTAATGCTCTCACCAGGTGTTGACAATCCAAGCGGAAATGTACATTTCCCTCTTTGAGTAGAAAAAAGCCACATTTTTTATGGTTTCTCTTCCCTCTCCCCCTTGCTCCCTTTTTTGCCAGGTAACTTATCTTCCCTGAGTGTAGGTTCTTCTGTTAGGAAACAGTACATACCATTATATGTTCTGCTCAGTAAAGTTCTTGTGAATCCCTCATCTCTGCCAAAGAAAACAGACTGGTACATAGTATAATTCTGGTTTCAACAGGTGGCTATTAGACTCAAGGTTAATTACTTACAGATGGCACAAGGCTGCAGTTACTATGAGAAGAACCTCTTTGTAGTATACAGTAAGGGCCAGCCTACTCATAAGGCAACAGACTACTGAATGGAGCATTAAACTGTTGGACAATTTTCTGTAGTAACAATGGAGATAAACTGAATGAAAGAGTTAACTAAATGAATCTCACTTGCATTTCAACTTGATTACCAATAGTCTCTGGGTGCAACTTAAAATGATGGTTTCAATCTCTATGGCCTTATATGGTCCAACTAGAACTGATCTGCCCTGTAAGAACATTTTGGAACAATTATTTAGAATTCTCCACTACAGGTAGTCCTTGACTTATAATCACTATTGGGACCAGAATTTCTGTTGTTAAACAAGGCAGTTATAAAGTAAGTTGTGCCTGATTTTATGATCTTTTTTTGCCACAGTTCTTAAGCAAATAACACAGTTAAGTGAATCCAGCTTTCCCCATTGACTTTGTTTGTTGGAAGCTGGCTGGGAAGGTAGCAAATGGTGATCATATGTCCTTGGGATACTGTAACTATTATAAATACATGCCAGTTGACAAGCACCCGAATTTTGATCACATGCCCATGGGAAAAGCTGCGATGGTCATAAGCGCAAGGACCGGTTGCAAGTCACTTTTTTCAGTTTATCTCCATTGTTCCTACAGGCGATCATAATTTCAATCATTTCTACAGATGACTAATTTCAAACAGTTGCTAAATAAATGGTTTTAAATTGAGAACTGTCTGTGCCTGAACTAAGGCCAGGATATGTTTCTCAGTGATACCCCATATGTTATAGAACAGCCTCCCCCAAGACTCCAGTTTAACCCCAACTTATTGTCCTACCAGATGCAAGTTAACCTTTCCAGTTTTCATTAGTTTTTTTCATAAATACTGCATGTCTTAAAATGTGATCTTTTTTCCACACATCCTAAACTCAATAAAGAGAACCTAATTAAACAAATGAGTAAAGAAAGGTTTTTATTATGTATTTATTGAGGAAAAATAGCCAAAGCTATATAATGGATGTCTTGGAAAGAATTAAAATGGGCCAGTACAGACCCCTTTAAATCAGATGATTAAATGAGGATGGTGAGATCGTATGAGGGAATAGAATGACAACGATAATCAACGAGGACATAATTAAACAATAAACTCAACTGGAATCTAGTAATAGAAGAATCATATCCTAATTAGTGGGATTTTGGAGAGCACCAATGTTACATTCACTAGTTTGGAGGAAGACACCGAGGACATTCGGTGGCCAACTTTATATAATATTTTAAAACTTATGCCTGCATTTAGGAACTAACCTGACCTTTAGGGGTACCAAATTTGGGCTGACAAAGTCCACTAGACCACTAACTCTTTACTGTCATCTATTGGTTTTCCAAATTTTTGCAACCCAGTCTGGAAGCCCTATCATGGCCACACTTAGAGACACAAAATTATTGTCCTATTTCTAGTTAGAGGAAGGCAACCCACTTATATTAACAATTAAGATCTGCTCCCTTTCCTGTTTATTTAATAGCCACTCAGCAGTTAGAGTTCTATAAGTGCACTAGGCAAATGAAAGAAAAGTCTAATGTTTGCAGCCAAGCCCCTAGTTCTAGAAGGATCTAAAGAAACTTATGGGCAAACATAAGTGAGCCCTGTATCCACAAAGAATGAGACAAAGTTATGAGGCCTGATAAACTAAATTGAGTCTGTATTGAGAAAGCTGAGAGCTGAGATGAAATTCAGTTATAATGGCTGAACCTGCAAAGAATTCTATTATTAGCATGCACAAACACAAAGTTAGAGTTTGTCATAGGCTCAAGTAGAGAAACGAAGAACCGAGAAAGTAAATGAAGCACAAACCAATGTTGAACTTGTCATCCCAAAAGAGCTAATTGGTTTAATTGGGCAGCTACTTCTGTCAGTATTGTCCATCTCTAAATAGGAAACTGAGGATGCAACGTTGTGTATTTTTAAGCAAACATTCTGCACAGTATTGTTACAGAAGCAGCAGAAAAGCCATACAATCTTGGGAGGGCTTTGAAGCCTTCCAATCTGGTTTCTTTGAAATTTGGTCTGCCTTGAAGAAGGTTGCAAGTCTGCTCTGAAGGAAGGATTTGCTGATGCTTTGTCAAACTGAATCACACGTTGAAAACTTCATTTCATGCACACACCCCAATAAAAATTAACAAAAAATGTTATTTGTAAAATGTTTCTCCACAGGTCACTCTTGAATCACAATCAAAAGTTAGCAGTAAAATTAACAAGAGTTAAAATTACACAAAAGCAATAAAATCAATATACCTCATATTTAAAATCACAGTAAAAATAATACTTGAAACTATAAAAATCCAAAAACAATAAACCAGATACCCCTGCCATCTACCTTCACTAATCAGATCTACAGCAAAACAGCCCTGTCATTTAACTTTCCCCACTGCCATTCTCAACATCTGCTCACAATCAATTCCATCAATCCACTGACTTTATTTAATAAGCAAATCTTCAAATCTTTTTCAAATGTATCCAAAAGTAGATAGAGCTGGGGGTGGGAAGGGAAAAAGCAGGAGTGTTCTGTAATCACGGACCCAGTCCTGAAATGCTCCCAGATGGGATGAAATAAATAGCAGAAAGGGAATGAAAAGAAGCTCTATTCCATTGATCACGCTGTATAAAAATGATGGTGTCAAGATAGGTACAAGCAGCTGAGATAGGTAGTAAGGAATAGCTAGCTACTGCATTAGCACCAAGAGTTTCCTTTTTTCTCTGTGGTCTAAGGAAACATGAAAAAAAGTGGGAGGTCAAGAACAATAAATTTCTGGACCAAGGTCAGCAGTTAAAAGGAGGACAAAGGAAGATCTGCCCATAAATCTTGGCAGCAGTCCAAGTGAGAGACTATAGGACTTCAACTAATAAATGTGCAGTGACATCGGACAGGGACCACTGAATTTGGTGGATATTAAATAAATGGAAAAGACATTTTCATAGTTGCTGTTATAAATTCTGTTTTGATCGTAATATTAATCCACAGTATCTTTTGCAACGTTGTATGAATTTGCACTCACAATTTCTTTTCTTTTTCACAAGTCCTCCATCACGATAAAAAGTCTGCCTTTTCTTTCCATACTTTCAAACACTGATTTACTATTCCTTTATACGTTTTAGACAATTTAGCTGGTGTCATATACCATCGATACATCATTTTATAAAAGTTCACTTTTAAATTATGACACAATATAAATGTAATACCAGTTTCCCACATTTTCTCCCATATATCCATATTTATACCTAAATACTAATAAAACTCTCATTGTCATGACCTTTAATGTCATGACATTAGTTTTAGTGCTCTTGGCTGCTGCTATTATCATGTGATCTTCATTTTCAATGTTCCATGATTGCTTCCCAGCCAGTCCTACAATCTCTCCCTCTCCCTCCCCATCCAGCAGCAGCCACCTACCTGCCTGTTGGGAAGGGAAGGGAAGAACTTCTGGGGACCCTTATCAGCCTCTGCCATGCCCTGCATGCCCTTCAAGCCTGTGCTACCCTTCCATAGCCCTTCCCCATCCCACACAGCACTTCTTGTCATCCCCATACCCCCCCGACCCACCCACCCCCCATGATTTCTAATTGGCTCATGCAGCACCTCTTATTCACTCCAGTGATCCCCACACAGCCTTTTTGACCACAATGCCCTCCATCATACTCCTCCAACCTGCCCAGCACCTCTTGCATACCCCCAGGCACCCTTCCTGACCTATGCAGCCCACCTGCATAGGTCCCTGACCCATGCAGCATCTCTGACATATATCAACACAACCTTCCCAACTCACATGGCACCTGTCACAAATCCCCACATATCATTCCTGACCCACACTCTCACACACACCATCTCATTTCCTTGCTCCCTGCCCTACACAGCAGCAGCCACCTATGTGCCTGCTGGCCTTGGACTTGCAGCTTCCTGCTGGCTTCCCCAATAACTTTCTCTCTGCAGGCTTCCTAAGCAAAATACAGGTAGTCCTCAATTTACAACAGTTCACTTAGTGACCATTCAAAGTACAACGGCACTGGAAAAAAGTGCCTTATGACCATTTTTCACACTTTTGCAGCATCCCCATGGTCATGTGATTTACATTTGGATGCTTGATAACTGATTCACATTTATGACGGTTGCAGTGTCCTGGGGTCATGGGATCACCTTTTGCAACCTTCTGACAAGCAAAGTTAATGGGGAAGCCAGACACACTTAACAACTGTGTTACTAATTTAACAACTGCAGTGATTCACTTAAACAAATGTGATAAGAAAAGTCATAAAATGGAGCAAAACTCATTTTTGGGCTCAATTGTGGTCATAAGTTACGGACTACCTGTAAATGGGGAAACAGCAGGAATTCTATGGAGGGAGAGAGGGACAGAGGAACTACATTCACTTTCATTTGTCACACACAAGAAACCATGTTACCCAAACTTCAGATTGCCACTTTCTACCTCCATCTCAGTTCTATGTTTGTAGTCCTTGGAAGCCCTCAATCACATTGAATGTTCGATTTTTTCCTCTTATCTTGTTGGGCTGGATTCAAATAACATACTGCCTTAGGGCACGTCAAATTTTTCAACTTTCAATTTCCAAACATTAGGGGGTGCTCAAAAGTTATGTCATGCCTTGGGGATTGTAAGCTATTTTAGTTACTTTAATATGATTTAGATGTGCTTGGTAAGTAACTACACAAATATCATAACTTTTTAAGTTAAATTTTGCTTGTTTCATTTGTCTATGCTTTTATTTCTTCCTTTAAAGTGCTCGAGCAATTTCTCCCACTCCACCCTGTTCTCTAAACTATTTTCACAGTCTATTTACAGTGTTATCTTAGCCTAAGGGCTCGCTGTAGGAAATCAGTTTTTCTCTCTCTTGGAGGTTCCAGATGGGGTGTAAACATCACCTTTTATCTCAGATAGTAGAAGCTTTCTTCTTTGCCTGCAGGTTGCTCTCAATGGATTCTGCTTCTTTCTATCGGTTCTACAACAGTTCAGCTATCCTCATAGCTGTCCCACAACTTTCTCATGCCTTCTGACTTCTTTAGATATGGATTAGGCTCAGTTACACCAACTCCTTCTCTAATATGTTCCACATCAAGCACCACTAGCAACTCACCAATCTTGCCTCTAGCCATTCTATCCTCTGTTGGACTTCTAGTGCTCAGTTAGTAACAGGCAAGTAGGCAGGGAACATATAGAGATTCCTGCTTCTTGTACAACAATTATGAATCAGTTGTGAAGAGAAAAATGTGTATTGGTGGAAGAGAACATTTGCAGTTCGGGGTTGAACTATTGGGTACTTGATGCTATTTGAACTTGGTTCTTTCCTTGCAGATACTTACATACACGCACACAAACATGCATACATACTTTAGTATTGATAAAGGGCCAGAAACAGAAAATGCAAAAGAAAGAAAATGTTGAAAAGCATCAAGATGATCCGCAACTAGACTGAGTTGCAACCAGGAAAGACCTTGCATTAGTCGGGGTCTCATTTTTACTGTCACTGCACAATATTTCCTTATTTTGAGTCAAATAAGACTCAACAAATTTGTTTTCATCTGATGTCAAACTTATCTCCTTTAATTTTGTCTTGTTACTGCTTTGTAAAATCCAGAGGAACATTGCTAGTGGGTGATGGCATATGTCATGTTAGAAGACACCTCTAATCTTGTATGTGAACTTGGGCCTGGACTGAGCATCCTGTTGTGGTGCCACCCTGCCTGCCACTGCCACCAATCAGTGCCTCCACAGCTCGGCAGAGGCCTACCCCTTGGAGTCCTGATCGGCTGCTGGGAGGCACAGCTGCTTGCCACTTGGGGTGAATCACTGGAGTGCAGTGTTCTCTCTGCGAAACACCCACAATGGGGGGATGGAAGTGAAGGGCTGGGCATCCATTGGTATCTGAGAAATGCTGGCAGAGGTTCAGCTGAATCTGAATACTTGCTGTCAATTGGCTGTGCCAGAGGAAGGGGGGAAGAGGGCACAAGTATGTGGCGGAGGCAAAAAGTCCAAGACCCCTTGTTGGGGTCTGTGATGGTGCTGTGGTTATAAATCTGGTTGCAAAATGAACGTGTGGATATGCTTCAGGGGCTGGTTCCCATGTTGGTATCATTGTCTCGTTGTTTCTTATTGTTTTTCAAAGTATCTATTTCAGGTTGAGAAGTTGGTCTATATGCAGTTATGGATCTACCATCCAGGCTCTGAGAAACTGCAGGGCAATTGTCCAATCTGGATTGTCCTTTATTAATAATGCATTTGACTAGTTTAAACTATGAAAGACAACTGATGATCAGTGGTGTTCTGTTGTGCTGTTTTTATTACTTGTTTTTGTAGGAAGGCATAACACCGTGATTTCCATTCTGGAAATAGTTATACTTTGGTTTAGTTAATGCAAGTGGATGAGAATTTCATTTTTAAGAATTTAGCAAATCTAATGTATTTTGTCATAAATTAAATGAAAATAATTTGAATTTTTAAAATAAATGTGAGAGAAAAAGGAACACTAAATAATATTCACATCCTCAGATAATACAAATTAAAATTCAAATGTAGTTCCCAAGGGCTATTTCAGTATCGAGTTTAAATCAGAAGACATAATTTTATTTATTACTTTGCAGAATGAGATGGGCATATAACTTTTAAAATACAACATGTAATGCAATACAACATAACACAACACAATGCAATGCAACACAGCGCAATGCAACACAACGCAACACAACGCAATGCAACACAACACAATGCAATGCAACGCAATTGAATGCAATGCAATGCAATGCAATGCAATGCAATAATCAACAAGACTTTCTGCAAATTTCAGAAGTTTTCCTGACCCTCAAAGTTTAATAACTTCTTAACCATATAAATGATTCTACTGGGTGGTTTTCTTTGTTGTTGTTGTTGTTAATGTAACAGACAAAAAAAGAAGAGAATCAAACAGAAGAGAACAGAAGTCTTTGTAGATTGAGGACCACCTGTAAGTAAAATTCATTAACTTGCTTAAAAGTAGAAAAAAGCAAGGTAGAATAAATACACAAAAGGTTATCATCAAGAAACTACATTCCCTCAGGAAATTTACTGCACTTAAGCTCTCTAAATTATGCCTAGATTTTCTGTACTTATATGTGACAAGCCCCTATGTTTTTGGTCTGACATAAGAGTGCCCCTTAAAGAGAAACACAATAGAGAGAATTCATCGTCTTTGTTTCCCGCAGTCTGTTTTATACAAATTTTCCCACAATCTGTTTTGTACAATGGCACAGCTGAGGAAAAATATTTAGTGCCTTTATCATTCCACCATTGGGTTGTTAGGAAGGTAAATTCAACCATTAAATAACTTTCTGCTTTGCAGTTTAAACTCAGATATCAAGAGGGAGCATTTGTCTTGTTTGGACAAAGCAACAATCTGTTTCCACAAATTCAGGCTTTCATTTTTCTTCTCTATTCCATAAATCTAGAATAATGCTCCGAAAAATATATATCTCAACGATTCATTTTGTAATGTACTGGGATATACTAACATGTGCTGCAAACAACTTCTTAGCCAAACAGATAGTAAGTAACTTGCTCAGTTAGGCTGACTGCACTTATTTTATTTGGAGGTTTTTATGTGTGATTATTGTTTTTCTTCTATATTTTCCTATATTTCCTTTTCCCAATTAATCTATGTACTACTAAAATGTTCTTCTCTGTTCTTTTCTGTCTTCAGCCTTCAACTGAATGAAACGATGCATCAGAGAGCAACCATTTTTGAATCAAGTACCTCAAATGGACTAACTTAAAGAATGCATCCAAATACTGGGACCCATTACTCCTGTGGGACTGAAATTTCAAGGACTGCAGACCAGTTACACGGGCAAAGTTGTGGCTGCTGCAGCACCCTGTAGTCATGTGACTGTAATTTCCAATCAATGGTGGGTTGCTACCAGTTCGCCCTGGTTCAGGCAGACTGGTAGTAGCGGCGGCAGGAGGCTCTGCCCACCTGCCCGGACGTCATCAAATATGCTCTGCGCATGTGCAGAAGTGGCGCATGTGTGAGCGAGCGAACCGGTAGCAAAGGTAAGTGAAACCTACCACTGTTTCCGATGCTCCCTGCCAACTTCCCACAAGCAAAGTCAATGGGGAAGTCAACCGGAAGTTGAAACTCGCTCCCACTGCTTCTTTGCCCGCCTCATTCTGTTTAAGTTTAGGTAAGGAAATATTTCTGAAAATGATGACACAATGGGTCACAGGTTGTCTAGTTCTTTTTCTTAGTTTCATTTGTGAAATGACAATTTTTAAATTAAATTTTCCCCATCTGAGAAACTACATGGTTGCCCAGCCATTTCTTGAGTTTCAAGACTGACCTGTGGTTTGAAGACCCCAAGCACTTACTGTATTTCCTTCTTTCTGTTGTTCCTCAAGCTGGACTGGAGAGAAAAGTGAAAAGTAAACATAAAAAAGTAAGAATTCCCCCACTTGACGAAATTGGGAAGGTTAGGAGATTCAGCCTGACTGGTGACATCTCATCATAGCTATTTTTTATTGGGAAATAAAAATGGGAAAAGGGCTCTAGCAGGGAAGCTTTACATTATCACCATTGTATGTAAAAATAAATTCTGCCTAGCTTCTCCTTTGCATTTGTAAGGAACCAAGCTGGCTAACAACTCAGCCCTATAAGACTATGAATCACTGCATTAGAAATCCTTCCTTTATCTAATCAAATCATTCTAATGATCCACTTAACCATACACATTTCCATCTCTGACATAACATCAAAGGTAAGGACTGTTTAATTATAACCAGGAATAGAGGAATTTTTTTTTTGAAAAAAATCCATTTCTATAATGCTGGCTGAAAAAATATTAAAGTTAGATGGGCTCAGGGAAGATTTTAATTACGACAGCTTTATAAGCATGCTAATGGATGAAAAATATTCTCATCCACTTAATGAAAGACAATAGAAGAAAGCACATTCTAATGTATCAAAGGAACAACAAACATGCAAAACTCCATTTATTAAATCCAGCCCATTGTGACCTTTCTACAGCGTGCTATTGACAATTCTATTCACATTTTTAAAAATGTAATTCACTTGCCCGAGATATGACAGAAGGGATGATGCGTTCATCTCAATTGTAAAATTTTTCACTTTAATGCCCCTTGGAATTAATTGAGCACACAGGCTTCACATCAAATATAATAAACAGGTTAGTAATTGATTAGAGCCTCAGGGGAACAATGGGATGAGGCTGGCTAGTAAAAAGGAAGCAACCTATAAAAATGTTAGGAATTTAAAATTTGATGGGGTGCCTGCACTAGCTCCTTCAAAAGGCACGCTAATAAAGAAATGATCTCCAGGGCTTAAATTAAATATTCAGATTTTATAAGCAATGTCAGTCAGTAAAAGTGTGCCACACTATCTGATGTAACTCAAAATCTTAGGCTAGCTTTCCATCTTTGCGCACAAAGAGATAAGTCAGTCTGCAAGCTCCTGTTGTGTGAGTTGGTGAGAATGCATTATAGCTCAGCATGGGCTCCCTTGTCTTCTTTTCCTTCTTTCAGTACAGTTGGGAGCTGTTAAGCTAGAAAGGCAGGTTCATGCAGTGAGGGGAAGCAACTCTAAGTCTTGTGCTTGTTGAGAGTATGGAGCACCAAAGCCAAGTGAGCATCAGTATTACTTTGCACCCAATGCAGAAAATTGTGAGGTAACTAGAGTGGTGTTTTTTCTATTTATAGGTCCAGGACCCATTTGTTCCAGGATTTTGTATTTATAAAAAATTTTTTTTAAAAAATTCAAATGACATCAAGTGACAATTCAGTTTGGAAATAGTGGTCTTCACTTGTTGCTGGGTGATACCTTTCCTGGAGCCAGCCCTAATTGGCCAACTAGCCATTGTATTCAAATGCCTCTGAGATGTCTTCCTAGTCAGAATTATATAAAATATAGTGTAATAACTTTAATCTTAAAATAACTAGGTCATGCATAAGCCTTGAGGTAATTTAGGATAATTTCAAAGCCAGTTCACTTGTTTCACAATAAACAATTTAATTTCTTCAACATTTTAAGGAAATGAAGGGAAGGCTGCGTGCCCTGGATCATGCTTGCTCTTGCCTTCTTGGATCAAAGTCCTAGTGAAATATTCCACTTGGGCAGCAACAAATAGTAATATTTTCCTATTTATATCATTTATTTTGATCTTTAATGTGTTTTTTCTGCTTTCCTCAGTTTTATTGCAAACCTTCTCCCTCTGGGGCAGCTACCATTTTTTCTCTTCTTTAGAAGTTGAAATTTATGGTGTAACCCTATCTTGACCTCACTTTCTCTTTCTTGTTTCCTTAGTGAGAGGCCTTCAAGACAGTTGCCATCACTGTTTTGTCACACTCCAAAAATTAATATTCAGTTTCTTGAAAACAAGGGGGAATGGCTGAAGGTAACCAAGTTAATTGTTAAACAAACATACAAAGGGATGGGGTGTCCTTCCATTCATTTGCACTTGTTCATCTAACATATTACAAAAGTGTTTAAGGAAAACACACAGGACACAGGACAAATTGTAAGTGAAAGATAAGAGTAATAGATAAGAGTACTATAAAATTGAAAAGGTAAGTATAATGAAAAACTGGCTTTTGATCTTCTTAATAGCACTTACAAGTACATTCATATTTGCCTTTCTCTCCATGGTTACATCAAAGTTTCCTTCTTTCCATAATCTACTCTTTTTAATCACCAGATCTATAAATCATCCATAAGGACTTTCCAGTCAGTAATAAATGTAGCAACTGATCTTTCTCTAAGCAAACAAGTTAACTTTTGCCATCTCCGCTAATTCCGTGGTCTTTACCAATCACTGTGGATATTTCAGAATCTTTCCATTCTTGTGCGCATACAGTAGTTGTCTCACAGCAGTGATCATATATAAAAATAATTTTTCATGGCTTCTGTCTAGTTCTCTATCCATTAATCCCATTCCAGATACTTTTTCTAGAATCATATGCCAATGGTACATCATTTTATATTGGTCATATTATTTTTGGTTATAATATAATGTGAATTTCAATCCTTTCAACCATGTTTTCTCACTGTTCCAATGATATGTTCAAAATTCTTAGTTCATTTTATCATGCCCTCTTTCACTTATTCATCCTTCATTTCAAATTTCAGCAAGATTTTATACTCTTGGCAATACATGTTCATCATTTATACATAAGTTCATCTTCAAATTCTGTCTTCTGTTGTTCAATTCCAAAGGTTCTGTTATCTGTCTTGAATTTTTCTTTTAACTGTGTGTATAAAAACTATTGAAAACTAAATCCCTCTGCAACTAGTTATTCTCTTGATTTTATCTTATATTCTCCATGCTTTTCTTCTAACAACTCTCGATGAGTTAACCATTTCTCTTTACTTACCTATAAAATGCAGCTCATGCTCACTAGTCCCAACTGGCATCCACCTACATGATATCCCCAACCATCCCTAATCTGTGAAGGTGGCTCAGTTTTTCCTTAATCCAAATGCTCTAAATTCTTTGTGGTACCAATCACAGGTCCAAAAATTTCAAAACTTCTTTTCTTAAGGGGGGCCTTTCTGAGGTGTGATCAACTAGGTCATTCTTTCAATTCTGTGGTAAGACTTATTGAGTTCGTGTTTTCTAATTTACCAACTTTCTCTCCAGCTTTGCAAGTCCTTGCTTTGTTTCCATCCTATACAGGGTTAATTCACCACACTGCTACAGTGGCAATCTGCTACCCCATTCTTTCAGAATCTATATATTGATCTTGCTTTTCCTCCCCATCCTTTTGCTTTCAAAGCCTGGTTATAAAGGCTAAGCCGGTTGCAAAGACTGGGCTCCTTTAATTCAAAGGGCCTGTGTTGCATTTATAGCAGACAAACAAATGAACTGCCTGAGACTAAGAATAAGAGGGGAATCTCTAGTTTTAGCTTCTTTCTATGAAATGAGTGGCTAGGTGGGCACGTATAATTGCTAATATAATGGCAATTATATAGACAGATCATCTGTATCATTATTTATTTTAAGCTCCTTCAGATGAGGAGGGGCTTTTAGTTAGCCCCTACTCCAGTCAGATAAACTGGAATAGGTAGGATATGTAGGATATTCCATTCCAAAAACAGAAGGTCCAATTTAATAGCCCTTGGATATTGAAAAACAAATTGCAATTAACAGAGAAGATTTTAATCATACTTTGATTAAAACTAAAAGGAGGGGATGCTAATCATCATTTGATATAGATTTCTTTCTATTTCCATTTCTGGCAGAGAAAAATCCATTGGTGTCAATCTTATTTCAATAGCAATTTTGGGCATATTCGGAATTTAGCAAGCATGTTGGAGAGATCATGGGCACATATCAGGGAGAGGCTTGTCTAGTGGTGAGATTCAGCCAGTTCGTATCACGTTGGGAGAACCGGTTGTTAACTTGCTGTGCAGTTTGGCAAACTGGTTGTTGGAAGAAATCATTAGGGCAGAGAACCGGTTGTTAAATTACTTGAATCCCACCACTGGGCTTGTCTATTACATGTAATTACCTGAATTCAGATTGACCTCTGAACCTGAGAGGGTGCCAAGGGAGAAGTCCGTAATCAGGGAAGTATCCATGAGCTCCAGCTTGAAAACCTCAGCCTTATTCCATGTCATTGTGACATTAGAAGATCAAAATTGCTCAAGCCCAAATCTGGGATTAGCTTTTTAAAGTTATTCTTGATGTTGTCAACTCTAGGAAAAAAACCAAAGACTTGAAGCCAAATTCTTCTCTCTCCCCACTTTCTGATCCTGGCAACAATGATAATCCTATCAGCACCAGACTTGTGGGAGGAATCACTGAGAAACAGTTTAAATCTGTATTGGGAAGGAGAGGAAGGTTGAGTTGTCAGACTTCCTCACATGGCAATGCACAAATTTATGGAAATCCACACTGGTTTGTTTTAGAAATACGTTCTAACCCCATTACTATTAGCTGGGAGGTCTGGACATTTATTTATTTATCAAATTTCTAAACTGCCTATCTCACCTAAGAGACTGGACAGGGGTTTCCAATTACTTTGTCCCTTGTAGTTTTGATGAGTGAATTAATTAATTAACATGCAATACTGAACAATGGTGTGTATAAAAATAAAAGTCTATAGAGAGGATGAAATAAATTTCAGTCCAAAAGTGTCTGATTTTGGCGGGGACTGGCATATTGTGATAATGGCAAGGCCAAACCCAGAAAGAAAGGAGTACTTTTTCAATTTCAGGCTGCCCTTGAATGGAAGATATACTGCTTGTCGCACAGCCATTTTTACATATTCAAAAAAGCAGAACAAAAGGCTGAGATGATCAATGGGTAGGTTAAAAGAAGAAGGCTGCTAACATTGTAGCTATGTTTGATTTTACAAACAGATTTGCCAAATGGGGAGAAGTATCCCAAGGAAGCCCCAAATATTTTTTAAAAGAGCCATTGATTATCTTGCTTGGTGGTCTTTTCAAGCTCACATCCAGGTTGACACGACTAGCAGGATGAATGCTGTTCCTCTTAGGATGAGTAGCAGCTTATTTCAGTCATGCATATTGTCTCAAAGGGAATAAGCAGGGGAAAGGAAAATGGCGACCATAAAGCAATATGGTGTTATTATTGCCCTCTATGCCCTTTTATATCAGTAGCACTTAGACTTATATACCACTTTAAAGTGCGTTACAGCCCTCTCTAACCGGTTTACAGAGTCAGCATATTGCCCCCAACAATCTGGGTCCTCATTTTACCCACCTCGGAAGGATGGAAGGCTGAGTCAACCTTGACCCGGTGAGACTTGAACTGCTGAGTTGCAGGCAGCTGGCAGGCAGCAGAATAAGCCTGCAGTATTGCATTCTAACCACTGCGCCATCACGGCTCATGTGCTTCTCTTTATGTGCTTCTGTTGTGATTTTATTTGAGGGAAAGAGGAAGGGAAGGGACAGTATAATATTAAATGCCAAAGATGTTCACTCTAAGAATAGAAAAAAAAATCAATGTGAAAACACAACCAAGCAAATATAAATTGTGGAGAGGGGACAGGAAAAGTGGTTAACTTTGTTTTCAATTGGCAACACAACCATCCCTACCATCAATAGCACCCCCAGCCTATGCCCCCTATCTCCTATACTTTTCCCATTTAGTCTCAGTTATGGAAGAATGGAGCACAGACTTTTCTTTGAATAAATCCATAGTGTAGCAGATGAAGAGTTGTGGGAGGAGTGCATAAAAATTATATCATGCATGTGGGGATCCATGTGTTTTATACCTCCAGTTATTTAGCAATCCCCAGGATCTGGTGATATTTCCACTTTGTTAGCAGTTAACTATTCAGTAGGAATACGTTTTGCTCAGTTCCATATGATGCTTTGATATTGTATGGTTAAGGCTTACACAAAGATGTTGTACTCTGGAAGAAGAAACAGTATGACCTTTTCACTTGTCAATTTTTCACAATACTTAAGCTTACTCTGAAGGGGGCAAGAAGCCAAGCGTAGTGCTTTTCTGAGTTTAATCACACATCACACTAGCTATAGTCTCTTCTTTCATCGGTTGAGGTTCATACAACATGTTACATTAAAATGGAACAAGCCATATTTTGGCATGGTGTAACATTTGCACTTGGGCTACTTATGCAATCCTGGCTTTTACTCATCTCTGGCAAGCATCACCCATCACACTAGTCATCCTTGGTGCTCTCTGAGCTGCCCTGTTTTCTTGCAGACATTTCATTACCCAAACTAGGTAACATCATCAGTGCTTGCCTTCATTTCAACCCTGAGCTACAAATATTCTCCTTTATTGGAAATATCAGTTTTCCAAACCAGAAAAACCTTGAATAATTCCGGAGGAACTGTGCTCAGTGAAAGTAGCTTCAGTTTTTTATAATGGGGGGGGGGGACAATGGCTTGGTAGCTGTTAGAGAATCAACGTTGCCTTATTATTATCTTGTTTTACAATAGCTCATGCATACATGGACGAGGACAAAGGAAAAGGTATAGAAGAAAAGTCTCCAAAATGGCTGAGGACTGATGGTAGACACAACCTTTTGTAAAAGCCTCAAATTAGATAAGAATGATGACAAATGGAGGTGCAGCTCCAGGGTCAGGCCCCTTTCAATAACAGGATCCCAGAGCTCTCAAATATTTGGTTTCGTTCAGTTACATAGGAGGCTTCTGGTCTCTTGTGACTGAGCTTTTTCATCTCACTTTGCTGAAAGGATAAAGCAGAGAAGCTAAACAGGATAATTCCCACATTCTGCTGGGTGAGTCATTTCCCTTATTGCTTTTCAAAAGCTGCCTTGACAGGCCAAGGGGAGCTTTGCTGACAAAGCAAAGGAAGTACACTTTGGGGTGGGGGTGGAAAGGAAGGGGGTATTTTACAGGGTGGCTGGTTCAAAGATGCGTCGTCACTACCAAGAGCACCTGCGGTCCAGCTCAGGAACAATCTGGCAAGTGCAGTTTAGCCGCTTGCAAGGACTCTGAACTATCCATTCTGATGTTCGGGCAGAAACACTTTGAATGGCTTCCAAGCTGATGCGTGCCTGTCTTTTCATAAGATGGAAAGCGATGGTGACTGAATTAATGAAGCTGCTCTGCAAGATATGAGCTTTTGTGGGAAAGGACTCTGTGGTAATCGCAGAGAGGAAAAAGACCCAGAATCATTGCTCTAAAATAAGGCCAATGGTTTGCTATGGGGCTCTGGGGATAAATTGCAGATGCACTCTTAATCCAAGCTGGTAAAGTCATCTGATCATTTATGATGGCTTCAATTAATGGCCCTGCACCAAGGCTTTACCCCCCCAAAAAAACAACAAAAAAACCAGAGCTCTTTGCTAAAACACAAAGAATGAAACAAACTTTCTGTGCTTGGCAACCTGTGAAAGACCCTGAAACCTGTACCTGATTGCCCTCTGATACTTTCCCTTTCCTGTTTTTTTATTCATGCGATGTAGCCATATGTCTAAGTTGCCATCAATAGATGTGGGCAGAAATTTGACCTGTGATGCATGAAAAGAACTCCAAGTGTGACTTACATGTCAGTACACTTGTTTTCTGCCTCAAGCCATATCAACTCAGGACGTGATCTTGTCAGATGGTATAACTAAAGCAAGGTTGAATTAATTAATGCTTTTGAGGAGGGAAAGATCTTAAAAGGAGAAGCCAGAGGCTATAAGAGATGTTCTCCTTAATCCATGTAAAGGATTTCCAGAAGAATAATTTGTCACAAACTGAGATACTGGGGGGGGAGGGAGGGGAAGCTGATATGTTATATTGGACTACCTACAACGTTGGTCCATCAATCCAGAAATCTGTCAACAGTAGATGGTAAATTTCATAATTTTTTACAAGGAGTGCTGTGTCTAGTTTGAAGGAGTCTCCAGATAATGGCATCAAGAAGTAACATTTTAAATGCTGAGACATTAAAACAAGTATGGTGAGGCAATGAGACAAAACAAGGAGGCAAATGGCATCGACAAGCAGCACCAGCAGTTAAAGAAAAGTGCTTCTAAATAATATCAATACAGTGTAAATGTTTGGCAAAGAGATTGTTTTCACATCTGCAAATGCTTTGAATGTGCTATTTTCAGAGTGAACGCAGGAATTAGAATTCTTCACAATCTTCATTTTACGTTATATACACACCTGCTAGGGCATATCCTAATCAATCCAAGCTTTCAAATTTTTCTGTAACACATAAGTAAGCTTTGTTTTAAATAGGAATGCAACTTACTTACTGTGAATCGAAGTGTAGTAGAAAATAATCAGGAAGTATTCCCCAAGTATATATCCATGATTTCGTAGGAACATCCTAACAATGAAAAGGAAATTAAAGTTTTAAAACACCCTTGGCCAAGTATAGGAGTTTTGATAACTGATTTAATTAATAAAATAATATGAAACATCTGTACACAAGTCTCTTGAAGCCAGGTGGTGCTTTTATGGGGTTGTCAGCAATCATTCTTCCCATTTAATGTTCTGCAATAAAATCATGTAATCCTAACCAACATGGCTAGAGGAACTCTTGGAATTATAATAGATCTGGAGATCAAGAAGTCAGAGAAAATGGCCTTAGGTGATATTCTTTTCATTTCTTTTTTGTTGTGTCTTTGTGGTATTAGAAGTCAGATGTATTTTTGTAGTGCTTCTGGAAATGAATGTAGAACATTTGCAGTTCAGAAGGAAATATGTCTCTTGCTTTGCCTTCTGCCCAGATAGGATTCTGCTGTCATTAGCATGAAGATTCCATTGAGAGATTTGTTTCAAAGATAATTTTACCAAATCTCCAAACTAAATCAGAGTTCCAGATAGAATTGGAAGTGTTGAATAGTGCCTGATACCAAGATACAATTTGGAAGACTGAATCAGTTTGATCCTTATAATTGGTTGCCAAAACTGCAGTATTTTGAAGTGATAACTAAATCATATGGGTAGACAGGGAGATGTATGCATTTCCAACTACACCTCCTACATTTGACTCATCATTCTCAATCTATTTTTGCTTGATTCATTCTCACTTGATCCTATTTCATTCCTCATTGTTCAATTATTTTTCATTTTACACACACACACACACACACACACACATATAAAATTCCAACCTTTTTAAACTTATTGATTTTTCATTTGTATTACTTCTTTTACTTAACCTTTTCCATTGTCCATTTATCCCACACTACGCTTAATTAGTTTCTTCTGTCTTACTATATTAAATTGTTAACCACATAGGTATATCTCTTTCCCATTTATGTACAGTACCTTTTGTTCTTATATACAGAATTTGCCCTTATTCCCATTTGGTTCCTTTTGACAGAACAATAGTAATGTGTAAGGGCAGGTTGTAGAGTGCCAGCTTTTGAGGCGGGCCAGGTCAGGAATCAGATATTGAATATTGATACTCTATCAATATACAACAACTCTATTGTTGTAGGTTATAATAACCTACAACCTTGAAAACTTGAGTTAATTTCCCTCTGTCCTTTTATGCTATGCAGACTCAAGACACAGTTATTTTGAGTCTCTTTATTACACATATGGCTTTCCCAGGGCTGAGAGTAGGTCTTCACATACAGTGTTCAAAGTAGGATAATTTGAGCCTGGTCATTTGTGTCTTGACTGAGAACTCTGGACTGATTTGTTCAATGATCTGCCAGTTTGTTTTCTTGGCTGTCCATGGTATTTGCAAAAGTCTTCTTTTACACCAAATTTCAAAGGCTTCAATGCTTTTCCTATCCTGTTTCTCCAATGTCCAACTTTCACTTCCATAGTGTGTCACAGGGCATATCATGGCTTGCATGATCCTGATATTTCTAATAATAGACACATAATGGCATCTGAATATCTTTTCAAGACCTTCATTGCTTGATGTGTTAGTGTGCAGGTTCCTGTACTGTTGATGGTTGATCCTAAAAGAAAGAAGCTATCTACCACTTCAATATCTTTAGTGCCAATTCTAAGGTTGTTTCTTCTACTTGTTGTCATGAGTTTGGTCTTCTTTAAATTTAATTTTAGTCCCATTTTTTTTCACTGTGCTCCTTCACCTTTGTTATTAGAGTTTACAGATCCTTTACATTTTCAGCTATCAGAATAGTGTCATCGGCATGGCGAAAGTTATTTGGAATTTCTTCTGAATAAATGTCTGCAATAATTTTGGCAATTGTGTTAACTATTTCTTTATTTAGTAAAATATTCCTGTCTGGCTATTCTACTGAAAGGAACACAAAATGACTAACTAGAATGATTAAAACAGTATGATTATAATATCTGATCACAAAATAGGAACCAATAAAAATGAAGCAAAAGCAAGGGCAAAGAAGGGGATAAGAATTCTCCTTCTGTTTAAAAGTTTAAAAAGTTGATGGTTGATGGTCATGGGTTTCACAGAGTTTCATTATGGATCCCAGTTTGGTCTTATGATGGATGATGGCTAGACACTCAGCAAGAAGCTTCTCTATCAGTCCATTCTGTTGTGTGGTCAAAGGCACATTATGAAAAGGTATTTTCCCAGAAAATGTGGAACAATCATGCTTAAAAAAAAAATAAAAAAAAATAAAAACTGTACAACATAAATGGTGGGGAGCTTAAAAAAACCATCCAAACTCTAAATAAATTTACAAGGAGCAAAGCAAAAGGGGAGGAGGGTAAAAATTCCTTGGCGCCCAAACATCCAAAATTGTAAAAGGAAGCTCTTCTTATAGACCAAATGTGGGAATATTTGGGCTATTTAATCAGCTCAAAATGAATATTAATATTCTTCTTCCCTATGATGGAAAAGGAGGGGAGCCAGTCTGCTTATGCGGGGAGGTCATGTTGAAGAATGACATCATCATCATCATTATCATTATCATCTCTGATTAATATTCTAGCATTTCTACCCAGAGGCTGAGCGGTCAAGCTGGAAATAGGTTGTTGGATTCATTTATCATTGTTGTTCTCCATGACCTGAACCTCTAGCTCAATAAGAGAAGATTGTGGCTTTCATAAATCCTTGTCTTGATTAGAAGAACTTGCTTTGTGCAAGATGTAGAAATTCAATAGCAGTAGTCATCAGGATGATGATGCTATATTTATAAAAACAAAAGGAGCAGGTGCAATGCCAATCCTGGCTGTTTCTGGTTCCTCTTGAAATGCTAGCATTCAAGTGTTTTCATGACAGAAACAAAACCAAGACAAGCAGGGCAACAACACAACTGTACAATTCTCCACAGATGTTCAAAAACAATTAAAGGGTAGATGCCTATGGAGGAAAGTGCAAATTAAGACAATCTGGTTACCTCTGAATAATTCAGTTGCATGTAGATTGTAATGAAAAAGCAGACAACCTGATTTGTCTTAAGTTCATTTGGACCAAATAAACTAAAGTGACGGTGTGCCAAATAGATGGAAATTCATTTTGCTTTCAGTGAAGACATATGTTTCAATTTATTAAGCACATAAATGGGTGGGCCTTCATGTACATATATGGTGTCCAAAAATACTTGCTGTTTGTATTTCTTTAACACTGGAGTGTAAGCTTCGTACAGGCAAAAGTAGGTTTTCAAACATCCATTAAAAAAAACTATTGCTGAGACTTAAGATCGAGTTAGAGTTGCCCACAACTGTATACAGTTGCCCATCACTGCATACCTACACTACAATGGAGTTGATGGGTAAGTGGAAGTTGCAGAGGGCTGCAAAATAGACCGACGTAAATACCTCCTGAATGCCAACTGAATGTTGTGTAGAGGTGTGCACTCTCCCTGCTGTGATTGGTTCCAACTTCCTTCTGGGAGGCGGAGGAAGATAAGGCACATTCAAACGGGGAATGTTAAAATTCACCGACACTCAAAAAGAACACCTATGCAACTGTCCCCAAATGACAGTCACATATGTTCCATGCAGTGCAATGCAGCAGAAGTCTACTCCAGCCTTAATGCAGATTATAAGTATCTATTAATACACTTTCTTCCTACAATGTTGAACCTTTGTTGTAAGATTATAATGTTGTAAGCTGCCCAGAATCACGTGTGCACAAGTTGGGTGGCCATATAAACTTGTTTAGTAAATAAATAAATAAACAGCTTATTAATAAATCTGCAAGAGATATTTCCCATTGTCAACTGCCGATCAACCTCAATCACTCTAATTTCTCACAATTAGAATGACAAGACTGCCTCAACAAACAGTGAAGACTTTTCCTCTGATTTCCACCTCTGATGGGTCACAGTGGCAGGTTACATTACATTAACCCCATTATCTGTCACCTTAGTTTACATGAATTGTGCCGCTTGAAAGTAGTTGAGCCATATGGTCCCTTGCTGCATTTCTAAATTTGAGAATCAAAGGCATTTTCTCCTCTGCTATCAATATTTTGCTTTGCCAGCATTATTAAGTACCCAGACAGTGTAATTCCCTCAAAGAAAAGAAACATATTTTGTCCCTTCTCTCTCCAGAAATAAAACCTGTTTTCTGTGTGGACTGATCCATTTTGCATTTCTCAGTAATTCAAAACATTGCATGGCCTTGTTAGACATTGCTCATGGAAACAGGTTGGCTTTCCAGTGATCTTATCTTCTCTTGATTCCTAGCAAGAGGAAGTGGCAGGCTTAGAAAAAGGGATCACCCACATTCAGCCCTTTCCCCTGAACCATGACCCCTTGGTTCAGGGGATGAACCCTTATGTGGCCTGGAACTCTTTGTACTACAACCCATTATCATATTCTGTGGTCAGTCTGCAGCTGGCTTTCCACTAGGGAAAGATGCCAAAACCACATGGTTCTAACTGAAAGGAAATGCTCATTTGGCCAGTGACAGTACAAATATGGAAATAAAAGAACCTCTTTGTTTCTTCCCTAATACAGGTGGAGGTCAGAAAAGGCAATGAGCACACCAGTGCGGTTTCTTAGCTCAGGATCCGCCTGCCATTTCCTTAGCGGTAGCCACAATATTTGTAGCCTGAGTGCTCAGCATTTTAAATGGCATTGATTTGCTGAAAATGATGTCACACTATGAAATGCATTTTCTTATCTGCTGGTGTCAGCACTACAAGAAGAGAGAAACAGGGGAGATGGAGAGGGAGAGAATCTTTTAACTTCCATGGTTGTAAATCACCCTGGTAGCCAAGCTATACATTGTGTCTCTGTTCCAATGAAAGGACTAAGTCGCAAACAAATGAATGAGAGACATAAAGTAGATAAGGCAATACTTTTTATTGAACCAGCATCAGTTGGCGAAAGTGTATAATAATTTCTGGTCTCACTTAATTCCCAGCTTCTCTCAGTATTCTTTCATGTAAACTGCAATGACACTATATTGCTTTATCACTGTGCAACAGGCGCTATCTAGTGGATGCTTCCACTGAAAATCTGAAAAGAAAAAAGAAAGAAATATTCAAGTCCACAAGATGTTGGAGAAAGAGTGTTCAGGAGAAATAAAGGGAGCTTGGGAGAAATTGGGAATGCGTTTTGGAATATTATCAAATTGAATGTACAATTGTGCTTGCCAACCTGAATGCCTTCAATGTTTGGTAGTCAAATTAAATATGTTTCAAAGAAGCAATCTGCCCTATTTTTCCATCTATTTGCCAAATACAGCTTGCGACTGATAAACCTTGCTTGTTTGTTAGTAATACAATTTAAGCTTTGAGGTCTGCATTATGTTATTTAAAAATGTCTATGTGGTTTCATTTTCTGCAAACAGCCTTCAGGAATATAGCAAACACCCCTATAGTAAAAAAAGGTGATCAGTACCATGATTTCAGCTTCTTTGAATATTGAGAGGTAGACTAAGATCTAGGAATGACACCAGCTTCATTTCCAAATTTAATCATGTGGTAGGGGTGACATCTGGATTGTCAAACTTTTCCTGAATGGTTGGGAAAAGAAGGAAGGAAGACGATATTCCAAATGCAATAGGAAGGAAAAGTACAAATTATCATCCATACTGAAAGTTATTACATATATAATACATCATTAACCCAATGTGTCATTTCTGCCTCCTCAGCTGCTGAACTCTGGGTTTTTTTAAAGGGGATATTTTAAAGGGAATTTAAAGTTCCAAGCACAATCTGGGAATATTGGTGATAGATCATTTTTAAAGGCATAACCACTTCTAAAATTATTCGAAAGATCTGTTTTGGATGCTCAGCAAGAAACTTCTCTATCAGTCCAGTCTGTTGTGTGGTCAAAGGCCCATTATGAAAAGGTATTTTCCCAAAAAATGTGGAACAGTCATGTTTTAAAAAATAAAAAAATAAAAACTGTACAACATAAATGGGGGGGGGGGGTTTAAAAAACACTAAATCAAAAGCAATCCAGCTTTTTTCAGGTTTCCATGGCTGCCTTAGAAAAAGTTTCCATCATTTTGGAAGTCACATTATTGAGTTGATCTTTTTTAAAAAAAGCAGAGGCATTTTCAACTGGAAACAAGAAAAAGTGAAGCTACTTTAATGAAAAGCAAAAATATCTGGAAAACTTCTGCATCAGTTCGAAGTATGTGCATTTCTGTTTGGTATGTAGCTAAGGAATTTATATCCATTTGGAAGGTGACTATCCAGAAAGTAACAGTGAAGTAGTAAAATGAGACCAAATGGGATTTAGACCAGAAGTAGATAGAGCAGGCAATCCTAACCCCAGTCTCTGCAATGCTGAAGGCAGAAATAATCAGTTGTTAAGGCCGTAGAAAGTCCATTTTACATGAGTTACATGGCTCATTTAGCTCTAAATAATTGTGCTTAGTTTTTTGAGCAAAGTGGATGAGCATAGAGTAAAGGCAGCCTTCTAGAAACAGAGATAAATGGATTTCCTTTTCCTAAATCAACTCCCATCTGCAAGTCATCAAGGTATCCTAAAAATAACTTTAAAAATTACAGGAGACATCTTGTTATGGATTCACAGATATTACTCTGTATGGTCTCATTTGATACCTGTTAATCCCAATATTTAACAAATCGGCATTAATAATAAAAAATCATACAAATCAGACCTGTATACTACACGAGTCAAAAAGTGGTCTGAGAAAGTATCTACAGACCCCTCACATCCTGGACATAAATTGTTTCAACTTCTACCTTCAAAATGACGCTATAGGGCACTGCACACCAGAACAACTACACACAAGAACAGCTTTTTCCCAAATGCCATCACTCTGCTAAACAATGAATTCCCATAACACTGTCAAATTATTACTAAGACTGTATTACTATTATTCTTCTCATCCTTCCTATTATCTATCTCCTCCCACTTACGACTATAATCATGTTGCTTGTATTTTTACAATTTATATTGTTCTGTTCGATTTGATTGCTTATTAGTAACCTATGACTATTACTAAGTGTTGTATCTTATGATTCTTGATTAATGTATTTTTTTTCTTTTTTCTTCTTTTTTTCCTTTTATGTACACTGAGAGCATATGCACCAAAGACAAATTCCTTCTGTGTAATCATACTTGGCCAATAAAGAATTCTATTCTATTCTATTCTTAAACAATATATAGAGGCAGGATATGAAAATGGAAGGAAGGGACAACCCAAGAAAGTGAATGCACATGAAAAAGAAGAAGAGATACTTACAAACCTCTGTTCATTTACAAATGCTAAAAATAACAGCTGTATTACAAATTAATATAGGATACTTTTTGAAAAACAAAGTCTTGTTTTGTAGATTTACCGTGCACACCACACACTGCAGTTGCTATGGTAATAATTATGGGCCTTTTCATTGAACAGCACTGTTAGAGGTTACAGAAAACTGCAGCTGGTAATTTTTATAAGAGGTTTCATTATGTATGGCAAAGCGACAGCCTTAAAAGGCATAGAGAGAATAAGGAAAAAAAGAAAATGGAGAGAACTGACTTTGTTTTACAATATTATGCTCCTAGAAATGTGACATGTGAACGAGTGTGTATACATGTGTTGCAAATAGATGGTTCAAAGATGTACATTCATGGGGCTGTTTTGATGGTACACTAAGCAGGACAGTATCCTATTCCTTGTGTGGGAACTATTTCTTTCTTATAAACTTTGATATGCAGATCCTCGGGATAAGTTATAAGGATAAATGCAAAATTAAAAACCTCTCCAGAAACAAGTTAACAGTACATTGTCCAAAAGCATAAAAACAAATAGTGAAAGCAAACCTACTTCACCTCCTGATGAATTTACATCAGGATATATACCTGGGAAACCTCTTTGGGAAGGGAGCCAGTTTGGTCTACAGGTGATCTCTGTTTATACAACCAAGGATTGTATTAGCTTTTTTTGGCTGTTGCCACATACTGCTGGCTCATGTTTAAGTGATTGTCCACTAAGACTCCAAGGTCCCTCTCACAGTTACTGTTTTTGAGCCAGGTTTCTCCTAATCTGTATTTGTACCTTTGGTTTAAATACAGATTAGGCTCAAAAATAGAAACTGTGAGAGGGACCTTGGAGTCTTAGTGGACAATCACTTAAACATGTGGCAGCAGCCAAATAAGCTAATACAATCCTTGGTTGTATAAACAGAGGCATAGAATCAAAACCACATGAAGTATTAGTACCACTTTATAAAGCCTTAGTAAGACATTACAAAAAAGATGTTGAAACTTTAAAAAAAGTGCAGAGAAGAGTAACTAACATGATTAAAGGCCTGGAGACTAAAATATATGAAAAACAGTTCCAGGATTTGGGTTTAGCTACCCTACAGAAAAGAAGGACTAGGCGGGGACATGTATTCCAGTATTTGAGAGGCTGCCACAAAGAGGAGGGGGTCAATCTGTCCGGCCAAAGGGCAGGACAAGAAACAATGGATGGAAACTAATCAAGGAGAAAACCAACCTGGAATTGAGGAGAAACTTCCTAACAATGAGGACAATTAACCAGTGGAACAGCTTGCCTTCAGATGTTGTGGGTGTTACATCACTGGAGGTTTTTAAGAGGAAACTGGACAGTCACTTGTCTGAAATGGTATAGGGATCCTGCTTAAGCAGGGGGCTAGACTAGAAAACCTGCAAAGTTCCTTCCTGCTCTATTCTGATTCTGGAGGCACCAGGCTAGAAACCAGGAGACTGTGAGTTCTAGCCCTGCCTTAGGCATGAAAGCTGGCTAGGTGTCTTTGGCCAGTTACTCTCTCTCAGCTCAAATTACCTCATAGGGTTGTCCTGGTGAAAATAGGAGGAGGAAGGAATATTAGGTATTTTCGTCACCTTAATTTATTCATAAAAAACAGGATAATAATTAAATAAATTCCACATCTTGGGTGCCATCAATAAAAAGATCCTTTTTTAATAGCCACTTCACTGTATTTCACCTGGGTTACAGAACTTCTGGGCCATGTGGAGGAATATAGAATGGAAATAGAATAATTGTAGAACTGTGAAGGCATTATAGATGGCAAAAGAACACTTTGGATTGAGTTCAGAAATGAAGATCAAAATGTTCACAAGGAGTAAAATGTAACTGTATTTTGATCTATTTGGAGTTTATTCAAAAGCAAACCCACAACACTCCATTGCAGTGGCCGAAAGAATGATTGCAATGACTCTACATTCTTCTCAAATTAAACCAAAAAAATATTTCTTTCAGATTGAAGATGAAGATCAGGGACTATATTTTCCTTTGTCAAAATCTTGATCTTGCAGGATTTTGTTCTTCCCATGCAAGACACAACATGAGACAGAAAGGAAAAAGAAAGCAGCCATATTATTTTGTTGCATTGCTCCTGGGAAGCAGCTGTCTGTGAACAGGTTATTTTGAGTAGGACCATCAGACTTTTTGTTCCTGATTGTGGATAATTAAGCCATTTGTTTGCAGGATTGGGGGGGTGGTGGATCTGAGTCCACGTTAGTCTGAGATCCTGTAACTGCCAGTAACAATGGGGCATCATCCTTTGTTTGTTTGTTTTTTATTCTAGCTGAAGGTATCACTCAGCTAACAAGTAGGGCTAGCTGCTTGACAGCAGTTGTACTATTATAGAGAAGTTCCATGTCCTATGAGAGGCCTGAAGTAGGGGACACACATGCTGGAATTCATGTAGTTCAGTGTGAGGCAATTGGATACACTTAGAAGTTTCAGAGCTTCTTTTTTAAGTCCTTTAAAATGCCAAATGGGCTTCTATATCTGAACATCATCTTCATAGTTCATTTCTGCAATGGAAAAATAGCATTAGTAACTAGTTTCTTTGGGAAGTTACTTCCCAAAGAAACATTTTGCTCTGCAGTATGTCAACACTCAAAGGAGTCAATGTGTTCAACTAATTTATTCTGAAGATAAATGCACAGGATCCACTCAGCTCATGTCACTGGAAAGTTCTGTAGCCTTTGAATTAACAGTACACTTTGGGAGTAACACAATCCTCTGGAAGGACCATCCTTTGAATCCAAGTTTATGACAGACTTCCATCGCTTGGCATGGATCCTGTTACCCACTTTGACAGAAACAGCTGCTTGAAAATCTTTGAAACTGTACAGCATGTACGCAGATAAACACATACACACTTGACTATTCTGAGGTTTCAAGTAGCTTTTTGACTTTCCTATTAGGCATTAGTCTGTTTTTAATTTCAGAAGTAATTCTAAAAACAAAAAGACAAACAAATATACACATGTACCAAACTGAACTACAGAAATTGGAGGCAATAGGATTGTTTTTTTTAAATATGGTGCTATATTTACCAGACATGGAAGTGATTCAGCCAAGATAATTTTTTTTCTCAGAAAATTTTTCACTAAAAACAAAATAAAAGATATGCTAAAAAGGGATGATTTTATGGCAAAACAATAAGCAATAAATTGCATAAAATGACAGTTCAGCAAATTTGGTGACTCAAGGCCATTTCATATATAATGCAGGACAAATCTTGGTCTGTTATTGAATCAGCAAAGAACAGAATACAATATGATTTACACTTTTATTACCTTCATAGCTTAATTTATAAAGGTGACACTTAATTGTCCTTGATATACACCAGTTCCACAAGTTCCACATAGTTGATCTCAAATACATCTTAGTTTGATCATAGGTGAGTCTGTTCAAATTTGGCATAGAAAAATATTTTTAGAAAAACAAGCACCAATTAAAAACGAGAGCAATTCAGCTGTTCTCACCACCCCCATTCATTTAATATTGGGAGAATGAAGAGGAGGGGTATGCTTCAGACCCATCATTTTCTCACTGCTGCTCCAATAAACATCCACATGTTGACAGTGCATTCACATAGACTCAATTTTAATTGCCTAGAATTCCTATACAATCTAGAGTTTGGAAGAACAGATACAATTTCCTAATATAGGCTTCATCCCAATCAAATGGGGAGAGCCAAGCCTGAGATGAAAAGGAGTAGATGGACAGGGCCTTCTTTTGCCTTCTCAGCTGAATGGAGAATAGGAGAAGAACCAGGACACACAATTCAACATCTGACACAGAGGACTCTGGATTTGGTTTCTAGCATCTCTATTGTTGTGGTTATTAAAAAGTATCAGATATCTACTTATGAAGAATACCTCCCTCATATATCTGGATAAACCTTTGAGAGTATTGGGTTAACTGGACCAATAGTCTAACCAAACCAGCTCACATATTCATTACTATTACTTGGTAAGTACTTGCCATACTTATATTCTGCTTGTCAGAGAATTGTTTTTTCCCAAAAAAACACAAAGGATGGAGAAACAATGGAAATTAGTTCAAGATCAGAACAAAGCTGGAGCTGTAAGCCAGCATTTCTTTTATATATATATTATTTATTGTTTTATCACAAAAAGTAAAATGCAAAACAGAAAAACAAACAAACAAAATGAAACAAAAGCATACATTCAAAGAAAAACAAATATTGTACAAAAAAAGAAGAAAAAGTGATTAAATAAACTTAACATTTAACATGTAGGATCCACCCTGGCTGGGTGCTGGAGGAAAAAAGGAAGTACATTCTCCTCCCCGTATATTATAAAACCAGGGTTAACTTTTAAGCCATCATTTCTATTGAGATCTGAGCTGACCATTCCTCGCTGGGTGTCCTTATTTTAGTAGCATTCAATTGTCCTTTTTTTCTTGATTGAGGAATGTGGCCACAATAGCTTTTCAGATCCAGGGTGTCTGGCAGATGGAACCAAGTATCCTGTCAGGTAATACCTGGTGATGAACATTACCATTACCATTAAATAAGGGAATGTTTCTTCCTAAAGTCCCTTGGTCTGTTCATTGCTAGTGGATGAAGCTATAATATACTATCCTTCAGTTCTTTTACCACCAAGGCAAATGTTTCTTAAGTCCTCAATAGGGCAATCTTCATTTACAACCTTCCCCGTGAACTCAATTTCTTCAGAAATGCAGTAAAATGGGGAAGACACAATTATTTCATTTATTGTTAGAGAATAATAAAGAGAAGCTATAACTTATTGATTTATTTTATACAAAAGCCTTGGATACTGCCAATTGCAGAAACTTGAAACAATCCACAAGGAATTGAAACCCACAACAATAAAACCATCCCAGGCAGAATGTTTCTGCCTCCAATTGCCATAGTGGTGAACGTCAGTGGTGATGAAGAAGTATTTCTCTATAATTAGGGAATCTGCCTTTTACAAAAGCTATCTACATAACTATGTCTGTGCACAAGCATCATTATTAAAGTGATTTTTCTGGATTAAGTGAATGATATGCAAATCAGATTTGATTTCCCAGTAATTGTTCCTTTTATTTTTTTATTTTTTTAATTATCTTTGTTGCTCCTGAAATAAGATGTCTGATTATGAAATGGGGTCTGGACCTATGGAGTAACCTCTGATGCATATATTGTACAGTGTGATTGAAAAGTTAACTCCCTACAGAGAAAAGTAAGGAATGTTTCCAGCTAGTATTCACAGCTTCCTTTTTCAAGGGTGGCTCTATAAGCGTCTTCAGCAGCATGCACTAATTCTGTCCCCTAGTCTTTCATCTTCACCAATCCCATGATATTGCCCTCATGTGCGGCTGTCAATTAACACAGTACTTCCTAGTTTCTAAGGTATAACAAAATGAACCGCTGCAGCCTTAATGACTTTTCAATACCATTTTGAGCTACATGAATTCACTTCATTGGGCAATCACAATTTTACAACTGTTCTCTAGGTCTGAAGACACCACTGTGTTTATGATGGATGCAGAATAAATAGCATTACAAGGCAGCCCAAATGTCCGAATACTCTCATTTAGAACTTTTAAAAATGTTTAAGAGCCATTAGTGCTTGAAAGTGGATTTGTTGGAGTATGATTATATGTTCACAACTAACTGGAACGCTTGTCAGTTCATTTATGTGGAAGGGAGCAAGGCAACAATTGCATGTATTTTTAACACAGTGTGGGACATAAATAGCAATCTTAAGAGGGATTCTGCATTTAGCATGAGCAAAAGCAACCATCAGTTCCTGCCAAAAGAATTCCATTGTAACACAGAAGATTTTGTGAGGCCAGATTTCATGGAAGGTCCATAGCATGAAATATTTACATAACCCATTAAAGGCAATGTGCTGTATTTACAACAGAGACTTTTAGTATTTTTACCAAGTGCTTCTTAAACTTTATATAGAATGAGGCCAATGCTCCAGTCTTCTTTTGGACAAGGAGATGGTAGCTGATTTTATACCACTTTAAAACAGAAAAATGTATCTTTTAAACTATTACCATGAAAATATTGTTATTTTATATTTTATTTATTAAGCTTCTCCTTCCTTCCTTCCTTCCTTCCTTCCTTCCTTCCTTCCTTCTTTCTCTCTCTCTCTTCTCTCTCTCCCTCTCCCTCCCCCCTCTCTCCCCCTCCCCCCCTCCCCCCCCTCCCTCCCTCTTTCTCCCTCCTTCTCTCTCTCCTGTATGCTAAAAGAGGCCAGCTTGATTAGCTTGATTTTCATGTTCAGTTACTGCTTTCTTTTCCCTTCAAACCTACCATTGTCAGACTTTGCAATTTAGATTCTCCTGCTCCTAAATTTACTGTGCTATTTCACTTTCCTATTTTTTTCTTATAGACACTCTATGCTGGCTCCTTGACATTTTTTGTATATTTGACTCTTATCTCGAAGCACAACTGCCCTTTCCCCCTTTATCAAAACCTATTTAAATTCAACCTGCAAGACTTCATATCCCATTTAAGAAATACAGTACACTTAAATAATATCCTGTCTATGTTCTATATAAAGAAGTCTGGTATATCAATTGGCTTGCTAAGGGCTCAGGTTGTAGTTAAGTGCAAAGTTCCGTTAGGAGCAGATTAAAAAGAAGCCACGTGGAGCTGAACTTTCAGAGCATTCATGGGGGCGGGGGAAGCATTTCAATTGCATGTGCTACTTCTTTTCAACAATAAGTGTAATTAATTGGCAGACATTAAACTTACTCTAAGAAACAGTCTCTTGGGGGGTGGGGAGGTCATATAATTCTGTAATATTGAATTAATTGATTTAATTGTAACAACATTGAGTAGAATTGAACTCAATGGACATTCAATTCAAATTGATGTGAGGTAAGAGCAAGCTTCTACTTACTATACATCCTGGGTTCAATTATTAAAAATAAATAATTTTATAGTGTGGGGGGGAATTCTTACATTGAGCTAAACAAGGATTTTTTGATAATTTTTCTCCTGCCAGTTGGTATGTTTTCTATTTTTTAGAGAAAAAGTTACAAAATTCTGGCCTAGGAACACTCCTTGAGCTTTCTTTGTGTCAAGACATAATTTTATGAATCTGACTGATGGCTTGAATGCAATGACAAACTGACTTTCTGTAGAGTAATTCCCTTTGCCAGCTTTGGACTTGGTGATGTTATAAGACAGCATTTGGCCTAAGTTCCCTGTTCTGCTGTTTAAGAGACTCAATAAGTTATTATTAGTATTGCTGTGGTTATTATTATTTCTGTGGTCCTCTAATGCAAAGTGAAATATTCAACGTTTAAACTTTGTCAGGTATCTAAATTCTGCCTATAATCAAACCATTTATATGTGCGTTAAAATATTGTAAGGCTTGATTACAGGTAGTCCTTGACTTATGTCCATTTGTTTAGTGACCTTTCAAAGTTACAATGGCACTGAAAAATGTGACATATGACCATTTTTTACATGATCCTTGCAGCATCCCCATGGTCACATGATCAAAATTCAGGCACTTGGCAACTGGCATGTATTTATGACAGTTGCACTGTCCCAAGGTCATGTGATCACCATTTGTAAACTTCCCAGCTGGCAAAGTCAATAGGGGGGTGTCAGATTTGCTTAACAACCACATGATTCACATAACAACCTCAGTGATTCACTTAGCAGCATTGGCAAGAAAAAAGATCATTCAATGGGAGAAAACTCAATATCTGCCTTGCCTAGCAAGGACTCAGTTGTGGTTGTAAACCTGTATATGCTCAGAAAGGCAACCAACACACGTTTATTAGTTTAGTTTATTTCCAATTTATATACCGCCCTTCTCCCTGAGGACTCAGGGCGGTGTACAGCCAGAAATAAAAACATGAAATGCAAATATTAAAAGCAATTAAAATATATATAAATTTGGCCCCAAAATTTAAAACTAACAAACCAATTAAAATATTTAAAATTTCTTCTTAAGCCAGCCCGGCTTGTTGGAAAAAATGTGTTTTGAGGGCACGGCGGAAGGCACTGAGATCATGAATTCTCCTTATCCCCAGGGGCAGCTGGTTCCAGAGGGTGGGTGCCCCCACAAAGAAGGCTCTCCCCTTGGGGGTCACCAGCCTACATTGTTTGACTGATGGCACCCTGAGGAGGCCCTCTCTGTGGGAGCACATGGGTCAAAACAGAATAAGATTTTTTCCCCCTTTTCCCTTAGATAGGAAATTTAAATTTGCTAGCATTTGGCAATGCCTGACCTCAAGAATTTAAAGAAATAAATAAGCAAGTTCAGATAAAGGAGGAAACTACTTTTTCACTTATTTCCCCATCTCCTTACACGCATCAGGACGGCTTACAATGCGTTAAGCAATAGCCTGCATACTTTTGTATATTTTATACAAAGTCAGCTTATTGCCCCCACAACTGGGTCCTCATTTTACGCACCTTAGAAAGGATGGAAGGCTGAGTCAACCTTGAGCCTGGTGAGAATTGAACTCGCAGAAATTCCAGGCAGCTGGATGTTAAATGCTGCCTTAGTAGGAGGCATTAGCCTCCTATGCCATTCAGGCTCCTGCAGATCTTTTTCACTCTCTCCCTTCTGTAATCCTTTCATGCCTGAAAATTACAAGCAGGGTTGGCTTTGTATGGGACTTCACAGGAAAGAAGCATCAATTGTGATGCATGTGCAGGAGAATCTTAACAGGAGTGAAATTCTATTGGTAATTCCCATCCTCCATTCAGTTAAAATAGGTTCCTCTTACAGTTTCTGTCTACTTGCCAACAAAATTACCATGGAAAATGTGGACTTTAAGAATATTGTTTTTCTCTCATATATTCTAAAATTGCTTTTTGCCACATATAGTGAGGTCCACTACTTTATAGTGGACCTCAATACAATCAACTTCAGTTTGGTCAGTAGTGAGGGATTATGAGGATTTTGATCTGTCAATATATGAAGAGCCACAGATTATCCAATATCGCAGTAAGTGGTTAGCTTCAAGGATTCAGTAATGATTATATTCATTGATTCACAGTTAAAATGCCAAGAGTGGGTATCTGTCTTATTAGTAAAGGGCCTTGCCATTTCTTTTTTATGAATGACTAAATGAGTGCAAGGGAAGCCATCCTTTTGTCACCTGTTTCTTGGTTTACACACACCAGCAAAATATTTGTAATAAGATATGAACTTTTTATTGGACAGCCAAGCAAAGTTGAAATGCAGTTTGGAAAAGAAAGTGTGAGGGGGAAAAAAGATAAGGAAAATGCCACTGTTCAAAAATTGAGATTTTTCCACATTGTCAACAGTTTATAAGCAATTTACAATAATGTAATGCAAAGAAAAATAGGGTATATATTCATATTTCATTATTTCCTCCCAATCTGCTTTCCTTTCCAATCATCTTATGACCTTAAAATACTAATTACTGGGAATATAAATCTGCTGTGCCGTGATTTATAATTAAATGAAGGATTAAGAAAAATGATTTTAAATTAAGATGAGTATGAAAGTCTAATCTAAAATAAATTAATATCTATTTCTTCAGTGGTGACTATTCTTTCATCTTGAACTTGAACTAATTCATCCATTCCTGGATAATGGAGTCATACAGAACTGATAGCCCATGACATATCAGAATGAGAAAGTAGATTGCCCTCATCTTTAGGGGTACCAGAATTTCAAGGCTGAACTCATACCTTTGTGTTTCTCACCCCCTTCATTACAGTGAGGCTGCTTACATGATTATATATTAAGATACTTTTACACACCATAAAATCTTTCCATATTAGCTAGGCCTTTACTAAATATTAAACTTCTCTGGGCTAAATTAAATGGTGCTGGAAAGCAATTGTTCTTTAACAAAGCCTTAATTAAGTGGAACCTGACAGCCTGTGAGGTATAGGAGGTGGAAGGGAAGGGTCTATGCTTCAAATTTGATTCAACCACGAAGCACACTAGGTGATCATGGACTAGTCCATTTGTTTTCCTTAACCTACCTTTAAGGCCTATAAGAATGATAAAACCTATGAGATTGGTATATAATTTATGCCAAGCTCTTTATAAGGAAAGGTGAGATAAAAATGTAAATCAATAAAATAAATGACCTCTTAGCTCACTTTGGGCAGATGTAGAGTCACGAAGAAGAGCATCCCAAAATTTAGTGAAAAAGCACATTTAATTTAATTTAATTTAATTTAATTTCAGATTTATATATTGCCCTTCTCCCTGAGGACTCAGGGCGGTGTACAGCCAAAATTAAAAAACATAGAATACAAACATTAAAAACAATTAAGAATATATATAAATTTGGCCCCATACATTAAAAAGTGACTAACCAATTAAAACATTTAAAATTATTTACTGTGCAGGTGGCTGCAGTTGATCAAGGGATTAGATTGACGGTAAGAAATTGTGAGTTGGTAGGAAAGGAAATGCAGAGGATTGTTTTCACTTCACAATCAATTTCAGGTCATGGGAGAAATAGTCATCTTGCTTTGAAAATGTAAATTAGGATTGTATGAACAAAGAAAATATGTCTTGCATCTGGGGAATAAATGGATTGTAAAGCTGCAATTAATATAAAATTGTCTCGGGGTGTGCAAGTATGTATGTGAATTAGAGAGTGCGTGCACACACATACCTCTACGTCAGGGGTGTCAATCTCGTTGTGTTACATTGCCATCATGTGACATATCGTGACTTTTTCCCCCTTTGCTAAACTGGGAGGGACATGGCTAGTGCATGACGCATCTGGCCCGCAGGCCGCGAGTTTGACATCCTTGCTCTACGTAAACATACATACATTTTCTGAATAAAATATTATTTATATGGAAGAAAGTGATATCAAAAATCATTGCAATTCAGCAGTTAAAGAGCAGATTAACCTATTTTCTGATTTTGAAGTGAGGGAATGTCAGTCCGGTCCTCCTACTTCAATACAGAAGACAAACCTTGCATTCAGGCTCTGATCCCTGGAAAGCATAGACAACATTTACTGTTTGCATATGTAAGGGATTTGGCCATGGTTCTGTAAAACACTAAGGTTCACAGAGGGCCATTCTTCAAGGAATCCAAATTTAGGCACATTTCAGTTTCATATAGTTTCAGTAGCAAAAGCTTAATTTCTTCCTTGGAGATGAATGGGATTGAGAGCTATTTCTTTTTGGGATAGATTGCACTCCTGCCAGTTACTACACTGGTAAGGTATCCTTTTTACATGCAGTTTCTGTTTTTATAATAATTTCATATAAACGTTTTGAAGGCCAGACTAAGCCTAATAGTAGGATATTAATTACTGAATGTTCTAGAACTTTTTGAAAGGTTAAATGCAGCCAATAGAGATTGTGATTTGGGTTGGAGAACAAGGGGATATTTTGTTCCCTCTTGGAGGGTAAAAGTTATTGGGAAATAAGGTAGGACACTTATTCTACAGTTCTGTCTGATTCCTATACCTCCATTTCAGCAAAAGCAAAACATCAGAAGACCCATTTGTAATTCTTACATTCTACATGGTTTGGCTCTGAGGAGATCTATTTTTAACTGTAGACTTTCCTGCTCACATTCTTAGCAATTTTTTTTTGTGTAACGTTAATTAGCGAGTCAATGGATAAATGCAGGAAATACCCAGAAACTAAAACTATGAGTACAGCAATTCAATGAATTGTAATTGCAATGCAAAATTCTCCTATCATGTTTTTAATTGTGAAAATAATGCCACTTTTCCAGGGCGAGGCCTTTCAATGCTTTTGGAAGGATACTGTACACTTGGTTCTATTAAACTGGAAATAGGTATTTGGTTTCATCCATTTGGGTTTTATTAATCAATCAAGAGCCTTGGTGGCGCAGCAGATACAGTGCTGTTAACTAGCACCAGCTGCCTGCAATTACTGCAAGTTCGAATCTCACCAGGCTCAAGGTTGACTAAGCCTTCTATCCTTTCAAGGTAGGTAAAATGAGGATCCGGATTGTGGGGGCAATAAGCTGACTTTGTATAAAAAAGAAAACCGCTTAGGGGGGCTCGAAAACCCTACTAAGCAGGTATACACAAAAGTATGGAGGCTATTGCTTAACGCATTGTAAGCCGCCCTGAGTCTCTGGAGAAGGGCGGCATATAAATCGAACGAATAAATAAATAAATAAACAAACAAATAAATAAATAAATAGTAAAGGCTACCACAGAAACAATAGTACATTTATTGGTTTTCATTATCCTATTTGGGCATTTCAATGACATATTTGCATTCCATATGCAGAGAATCACAACACATGTCTTACACTACTCAAAGAAGGCAGCCTGTCTGCTTGAGTGATAACACAGAGAACCTTTCTGGAATTTTCTGCCAAACTGTCTATAAATTATGCTGAGTTGATCTCATTTGATCTGTATATTCACTGATTAGCTTTCTGAAAGTTATTTTGACAGTTTCCATGGAATGGGAAAACACACCGACAAGATGGATCTCTAAAACCATCATTTTCCATCAGACCAAGGAATTGACAAATGAGTCTCATTGATGAGGATAGGACAAAACTTCTCAAGATATATATATTTACCCTCACAAGCAGCAGGGACAGGCCAGAGGGGAACAGGAAGGGGGGGGGGAAGCAATGTTGGAAATTAGGACCATTTCTGATTTCATTCACGTTTCAGTCCAGATGTGTCATTCATCAGTTCAGTTAAAAGCCAAAACCAATATTCTCCCTAAATATCTCCTGTTATATTTACATATTTGAGAAGGTCATTAAGGGCAGATTGCACAAGGGGTTCAGGCATTTTTCCACTATAGAAAAGGATGGCTCCAAGGGGTGTTGTCTGTCAAATGGCATCCTACAAAACAACAGAATAACAATCCAAAATGCTCTCAGGAAATATTTCCTTTTTATCACAACCATCATGACCATCTAGCCATGGCAGTCACTTTTTTGTGCTGATAAAGCTATACTGCCCAAAAGGAGGTAAATGGGGAAAAGAAGAACGCAGATTTAGAACTCAATAGCTTGTTGTACAATGTTAACTGTAGATCTTTCTGCTTCAGAAAAATAGGGTGATGGTTTATTTCCTTAACATCTCTGTATTCTTCCTCAGGAGCTAAAAGGGATTTGGGAGGCATTTACAATCAAGCAAAGACATATATAAAATCATCAAGAAGATAGCATAACATCTCTGTTCTCCCATCATTCCATTCTGGTTTTAGCTTCTTTCAAGATTTCAACCAGGCAGAGCTAATTTCTCAAATCTGAAAATTGAAATCATATAAAATCTAACTCAGTTTTCAAACTGATACTTCATTTGAATCCATTGTGATTTTATATGTAAATCTGTTATCAATTCCATGTCAGTGTCCACATTAGAATGGAATTACTCAGAAGTCCTCAAAACTTTAAAAAGAATATGTCTGCCACAAAAGACTGTATCTATTTGTTATCTGCTATTTTTTCTAATAAAAAATGGGTAAAAACTTCCCAAATACACATTACTTTTTAAATTATTTTTCCTGATTATCTTTTCTCAGTCCATTTCCCTGTTATATTTTATGTTAAGTTATTTATTATTAGGAAGTTGTAAATCTAGATCAGGGGTCTGCAACCTTAAATACTCAAAGAGCCATTGGGACCCATTTCCCACAGAAAAGAAAACATCAGGAGCCACACAACCTGGGTGGGTGTGGCAAACTCGATGTCACTCACTTCCACCAGTCACATGACCCCTAGCCATGCCTACCCAGCCGGTCATTAGGGCAGAGAATCAGTTGTTAAAAAACACCAGGAACCACAAAATCCTTTTGACATATCTCTCTCTCCACCCTCCCTCCCTCCCTCCCTCTCTCCACCACTCCCTCCCTCTCTGTATCTCTCTATGTGTTTCTCTCTCCCCCTCTCTCTATATCTCGCTGTCTCTGCCCTGGTCGCTTCTCCATCCCCTGCCGCCACCCTTACCTTCTCAGGCCAGGCAAGGAGTGAATGGGAGAGGAGGGCAAGGGGCAGGGCCAGCCAGTGGTGGGATCACCTGACAGGGAGCCACAGCAGAGGGCCCAAAGAGCCGCATGAGGCTCCAGAGCCACAGGTTGCTGACCCCTGGGCTAGATTATATGGGATCCTTGGTTAACAACAGCAAAGGGGACGGTTGGGATTGCTATCACTAAGCAATGTGGTCATGTGATATCATGCTTTACACCATATTGCTTAGTGATGGAAATCTGGTAAATCTGGTAAAATATTTCTGTTACAGCTAAACCATCAATGATAAAAATTTAGAGTTCCCCACCCTCTTTTTCTTTTTCTTATCAATTTTATATTATATGCCATCATTCTTTTTGACTCAGACATACTTTTGTTAATGCATGTATTACCCTAAAAGATTATTTTGTCTCACTTTGATACTATTATTTTTATTTGTGTAATAATAAGTATCCCAATATGTTTATTTTCATTTCAGTTGTCTGTTAGGCATCAAGTGCCCAAAGGCATCCCTACTGTGTTTAAGAGAAAGTTGTGACCATATTTGGTGTCCTAATTTGTTCAACAGAGAAGCACCTGAAGGCACATAATTTATACATAAATTTTAAAGCTCCCTTTTCAGTTACCTGACAGAAACCAAGAGTGACTATTATAATTAATTTCACTGGGAAATAAGATTTGATGATGTCCCACTCCATGTTTGGTCTATGAGTTTTATGCTATTATGGAAATAGTTTGTTCTTAATATGCTAGATTTTTAGTTGAACTTCTGAACATATTATTTCAAAGCAAAATTGTATGCTTTTGAAAATATTTTTCCAGTCCTCTATCTCTTGCTTTACTAGAGAGCAGCACCAATGATATTCTTTTCCCACAGAGAATTCTGTATATTTTACTATTTTTTAAATTTGAATGTTGCTTTCAAACTCTCATGTATGGTTTCTGCTCCTATTTTTTAATACTGTAATTGGTATATTTTTCTACCTTCCATTCAGAAACTGTTAGGCTAAGCAAAGTAACTTATAAACCCAATCAATGAATATTTCAATTTAGTTATATTTTTTCAGTTAGCACTGCAATTACCAATATAAATTATTTCATACAATATTTGTATTACATAAATGTTGGTTGCTATGTGACTAGCATTTTAGTGAATGCTTTTATTTCGGGATATATCCCTAAGAATATTTTGTGTAATACCCATGAACCATTTCTGGACTTAAATATGGGGAACTAATTAATTATGAGAACCAGTTTGATGTAGTGGTTAAAGCAGGGTTCCCTATGGTGGTCAATAGTGACACCTAAGGGTTAATGGTCAATTAAGGTCAATCCAAGGGGTCAACATTGTTATTATCATTTGTAGTACTATTACATAAAGTAGTATTTATTACATTATTTTCATATAATAACTTGTTTCAGGGTAATAATATAATAAATGTTTGGGATTGATGAACAACCTGAAACCTCAGGAAAGGGTTGATGGGCTGAAGAGTTTGGAGGCCCCTGGATTAAAGCCACCAGGCTAGAAAACAAGGGAGTATTGAGTTCTCGTCTGTCCCCATCCCCCCACCTTAGCCACAAAGCCAGCTAGGTGACCTTGAGCTAGTCACCTCCCCAAGGAAAATGACAAGGGCAAACCACTCCAGAGGTCTTGCCTGGAAAACTATAGGAACCCACAGTCATTTCCTAAAGGATCTTGTTTATTATTATTAAATTCTCTGTGCTGTTCCTTGTGATATCTGATCAGAGAAATACTGTTGCTCCAAAGAGTACTTCTAGGATTATCCCAAAATTACTAGATGTTTACCTGTTTATTCATTGGATATGTTTTACATTTACTCCAAGAATAATAATAATTTTATTGTCATTGTACGTATATACACAGTATACCCATACAACGAAATTCACTTAACACCCAAAGACCAAGTCCAATACACATAACAATCCCCAAACACACCCCCACCCACCACAAATTCCCCGCCCCTAAACCACCCAAACATCCACACAACAGACCAAATAATGCTGTCCAACAGCTCATTGATGGTGGCCCTTTAGTTCATTGTTGAGTGCAACTATAGCTCTGGGATAAAAACTATTCAGAAAACTTACATGAGCAAACTTCTGTTTAGCCAGATTCAGAAAAGTGCAATTAAGAATAGAGAAGAATTGCATTTGTTCTTAAATGAATCTAATTCACACTTCCTCTCTTAATCTGTATTTTAGAATATAGTGATTATATATTCTGCTATTTTGCTTAACAATTATATACAAACATAGATAGAGAAAATGTTGCACCTAAAATACCTCTATACAGATATGTAAATGAAGGAAAACTGCATGTGAAAATAAATCTGTTAAAAACACTTATTCTATTGCTATTTGTCTGAAGAATAAATGCATATATTTTTCTATATAATATCTCTGTCCTATATCTATATATAAACAATGGTAACGGAACTGCAACTGAATAAAGAGGGTGTTTTTTCCCAATGTATACTGGTAAGAAATCTTCTGATGCAAACATAACCTTGATATTATGAAATTCCAATGTTCATTTAATAAATGTCCAATAAACAAAAAGATGATTGCAGATGGCTCACGTGACTGAAAAGTCCATAAGCAGAAAAAAGTGAATATTTCAGAAAAGAGCTTATACTGTTTGATCCTCAATACCTAGTTTTCTATGTTCATGGAATTGTGTTAATTTAATGGCAGAATTTTCTGTGCAAATTTTAGTAAAATTATACAACCAGTAGTGTGAGATATGCCTCCACAAAGGATGAACACTTTCCTCCTTGGATTTCATGGTTGAAGCTGGAAAGACAACCAAAGAGCCTGCAATTGACATGGCTCTCCCTTATCAAGAAGGAACACCTCCAACTTCCAAGATTCCCTGGAGATACTTCCAGCTCATGCAATATGCCCCACATGGCAAGTACCTCTGGCATTTGTTCATTTCAGTGGGGGCAAGATAGAGCAATTGCCATAAATGTCTCAGAAAACACTATTTTCTCAGAATGTCTCTGAATATTTCCCTTTACCTCTCCCTCCTTAAACTTAAAAACCCACATTAGGATTAATAGAAGCAAGAGAGAATGTCTTTGTCAGTGGAACTACTAATAAGGAGGAAGCCTAGTTTTGGTTGTAGTATAATTGTCCCTGGTCTCTGAAGGGAAAATTCCCCCACCACATTCCTATGAGAAAAAATCTTGAAAAAATCAAATCTTCCCTGAATATTCTCCACCATATTTTTGTGAGGGCTGCTATTAAGGCATTTGACAAAGTAGACCACAACCTACTTCTTGGTAAGCTAGAAAAATGTGGGATAGACAATATCACCACCAGATAGATTCGTAACTGGATAATAAACCACACTCAATGTGTAGTCCTTAATGGAACTATATCTACATGGAGGGAAATAAGCAGTGGGGAACCTCAAGGCTCTATTTTAGGCTCAGTATCTTTATAAATGATTTAGATAAGGTAATAGAAGGAGAACTTATCAAATTTGCAGACAAACCAACCTGGTAGAAAGAGCCAACATCCTAGAAGATAAGTTGAAGATCCAGGTGGCTCTCAACAGACTTGAATACTGGGCCCTATTTAACAGAATTAAATTCAATTTAGAAAAAAAGTAAGGTTTTATACTTGGGCAAGAAAAACCAAATGTACAGGTTCAGATTAGGTGAAATTTGGCTCAATAGCAGTAACTGGGAACTTGGAGTCCTAGTGGACAATCACTAGCAGTGATTGAGCTAGCAGTGTGTGGCAGAAGTCAAAAAAGCCAACACAATCCTAGGTTGCATTAACAGAGGGATAGAATCAAGATCACATGAAGTAATAGTACCATTTATAAAGCCTTAGTAAGACCACACTTTGAATACTGCATCTAGTTTAGGTCACCATATTATAAATAGATGTCGAGACTCTAGAAAGAGTGCAGAAAAGAGTAACAAAGATGAGGGCTTAGAGGACTGGAGGCTAAAACATATGAAGAACGGTTACAGGAATTGAGTATGTCTAGTCTAATGAAAAGAAAGACTAGGAGGTGACATGATAGTAGTGTTCCAATATTTGAGGGGCTGCCACAAAAACAATGTCAACCCTGAAGCTGGCCTGACTGAGGCCAGCTTCAGTATTGACAGACAAAGGGGTTGTGGGTGCTTCATTTCTGGAGGCTTTCAAAAAGAGACTGAACAGCCATTTGTCTGAAATGGTTTAGGGTCTCCTGCTTGAGCTCTAGGAAACTGATGCAGAATTAGGGCCAAGCTGAAACACAAAGCACTAACAGTAGTAGCAGCGGGAAGGGGAAAAAACACTGAGCAAAAAAGAAAGAAGCTTCTTTACTGCACCAAAAATGCTTTTTCAAGAGACAACTGGACTTTCTTGGGGTTTTTTTTTTTTTTTTTTTTTTGGAGATATTTCACTTTTCATCCAAGAAGCTTCTTCAGCTCTGACTGGATGGTGGGGAATGGAAGAGTTTATACTCCTTGCAGACAGCTGGTCATTTGCATTCTTTTATAGAGTCATTGAAGCCACTTGGAGGTTTAGCAGTGTCCTCAGGGTCACCTAAGTAGTGCAAAGAAGAAGCTTCTTGGATGAGAAGTGAAACATCTTCAAAGAAAAACAAGAAAGTTCAGTTGCCTCTTGAAAAAGCACTTTTGGGACAACCATGAGCTGGATGACTGAGAATTTTCATAGACATTTCTCTATTGCATTTACTAATGGAACCCCATCCCTGAGAAAGTATTAGAGAATTTCTCCCCCCACCCCAATATCTCTGATGGCCATGGGTTATTTAGGAAGCCATTTGCACAGGGCTTCCATGGAGTTCAGCAGTGACAGAACTGCATTGGCCACTTTGTGGATTCTTCTTGCTCCTATAATAACATTCTCACTCATAGCTTGGAAACAGATTGACTGTTGGGCAGCTGCTCTGCAGCTGGGTCCTTTCCTCTGCATTGTTTAAAAACATATAGGGAGCAATTAACTGGGCGAGGAATTACCTGCTATTCAGTTCTTAATATCCTGAAGGAACTTTTTCAACAATGCTCTTTTCTAGTTCTCAATTTCCTCTCATCCCACCAAGGCTAGAATTAATTAGATTGCATTCTTTCACAAGAGCCTAATTGTGAAAAAGGAATCTGATATCAATTTGTATTTATTCTGAATCAACAAATCACATCATAGAAACTGGTTTTCCTTCCTAGAGTTTCCCTGGCTCAATTGTCTGCTATTTCATCCCATATTAATGACTCAGCATACTTTCTAAAGTTTAGGGCATGCTTTTTTCATATTCTGATAGGAGATGGTTTTCCCAAAGAACCAAGCTGTACATTATTTTGATCTGATATTAGTGACAATGATGTGATTCCCTGATGCACAAACAAGCATTGGTGTCCAAGTAGGCTGTATGCAGAGCATGACATAAGGGAAGGACGAGTGTTCCAATACAAGAGTCTGCAGTCTGGAAGGAAAATTTCATATCATGTGCTAAATATGCTTGTTTATTGACTGCAATATTTTACCTGTTCTGTGCCATGAGGCATCTCCGTGATTGGTATGAGGGGTGATTTATGCAGTTTCTTATCCAACTGGGCATTGAAAAATTGTTCAGGTAGTAGATATTTCAAGTACCTTTAGCACTTTGTGAATTACAGAAGGGGACAATCTTGATTATATTTTTCTCAAAGCTGGATAATTTTCTCCTTGTGAACATCTGGTTTCAGAATATAGTCAATAACAGTGAACAGGCTAAAACAAACCTCTAGTATTCTTTTTTTATTTTTATCCCGCTTCATTCTCATATACAATTCAAAATGGTGAACATATCAATGCTCCTTTCTCCTCCTTTTCCCCACTTAACAATCACCTTGAGATCTGAGTTGGGCCAAGGGAGCTCAGTCATCCAACCAGCCTACCTCATGCCTAAGGTGAGGACTAGAACTCTTGGTAAAATGGCTCATAAAAAGAGCCATTTGGTCTAGCAGTGCCTGGGCTTAATTCCTAAACCAGATGTCTCTCTTTCTGAGCAATTCATAGCTTTTGAGAGGATTCGTTCCAATATTGTTATATTTCCCTTTGTTATATTTTTAATATTTCATTTTCTTCTATTTTGTAGTAAAGACAGAGTATCACCATCATCATCATGCTCAAAACATTAAAAAAGATGAAAATGCTAACGTTTCTTGAAAAGACCAGGATGAAAATATGTGTTTCTTATTCTATGTTTAAACACAGAGCAAGAACGTATCATTAACTCTATACTGTCGCATGGATAATTTAGGGTGGAGGGAAAGAGATTTTAGATTCCACTTGCTACCACTGACCATTAACTGACTAGATCATACTACTGCTGCATCCATTCCATGTTCTTTACTGAGATCTCCCAAAACAGTAGACTTGGTGATGATCAGGGTATTTAGATTCAGGTTTTTTGAACCATTTCTGTGGAGTTGTACTTTCAAGGTACAACTTGCAATTCTTTTCCTGGATTCTTTGTGAAATCTGGCCCATCCCTAAATTCATGTTTATCTACTGTACTTACCTTGATTGCAAAATCATGGACAATTTTGCAAAACAGGATAAATAAAAGAACAATATTGTTTCCAACTCAAGTAGAGTTAGAGAGATTATGGTTAGGGAGGGGATCTTCCCATGTTATCTATTAGTGAATGTTCAGCTTTAATTGAGTCAAAGCAATTACATGTCTTTATGTAGTTCAGACCTGATGGCTGCAACTACAAACAAACCACATAATTAGGCCCGCACACAGGGATTTATTCAAAATAAAAGGCTGAGATGGCCCCATCAGAAAACGGAGTCTTGCAATTGCAGGCTCAGCTTTACATTGAAAGGGAAGCTTTTGCCTTTTCTTCTTAAGTGACCTCTTTCTGAATTGCTTGCCTCCATAAAGCAGGCTGCAATGAAGAGATGTAACATGTCACCACAATCTTTGTCTGTATGCTGCCTCAATTTAGAAATCTAATTTAGACTTAAAGTCATGAAAAATTGGGTTTCTCCCTAACCCCCAGTTCTTTGGCACAAATGATAGAACTAAGCTGTTTAAGTTGTTTGAAGCCTAAGACAGAACAATAAATGATCCCGACAAGCTAAAACATTTTGTTGTGTTGGCTCTTCTACACATTAAAGGTATAACATCACTCTGCCTCAATCATAGTGCTGGCTTTTGTGCTAAGCATTCAGCTCTGTACCCAGTGCCTCTTCCCACCCCAACCCCCGCCCCATGCCCCAACCCTGGGACGTCCAAAGATAGTAAACAAGGGAAGTCAGACACGGGGTCTGCCTTTCCTGTCCCAGCAGCAGCTGCTGCTAAGTCTGCATATTTTCAGTCCATGCGCACCCTTCCTTTTGACCCTTCTGCAACCCAGTTGCCTATGTGTCAAACACTCCTGAAGATTGTGATTTCCTATCCTGACAGTCAGCAGGAAGAGGAGAAAGCTGCCAGGCAACCTTTGCTTGAAGATCACAGGAGGCGTTATTAACAAAACCAGTCGTGACAGATCTGTCTTAGGAAATACTGATAAGATCAGGGGAGAAGAGGAAGCTAAGCAATTCACTTGCTGCAGGGAACAACGGTGCCATTTTGAAACTGGGTCAAATACAGCATCATGTATTTAATGTGTACTGTATCACTTTTTCTCCTCTCTGATGTCACTTTTGTACCCAATCTACAAAGTGTTTGAATACAACAAGCCAAACAGTGCATTTATATTGGTTTTTAAATCAGAGGCATGTCTGTCTACAATCCAGAAATCTCAAGAGGACACTTTTCAGTAGTAGAATATAAGTCTTATGTGCAGACTGTTGAATTATCTCCATTGTTTTTGTTTTGTTTTGTTTTTAAATGCATTAGGAAGATTTCTATGTGCTCAGCTAATGGAGAAAATTACTGGGCAAGATCAAGAACCTGTGTACCTTCCGCCGTGCCCTGAAGACTCTTTTGTTCCAACAGGCCAGGCTGGCTTAGTATATGAATTTTAAATTGGGTGTTTGTTAGTTTTTAATCTTGTGGGCCAAATTTTATATATTCATTTTAAATTGTTTTTAATTTTTTTGAGTTTATGTGTGTTTTAATACGGCTGTACACTGCCCTGAGTCCTTTGAGAGAAGGGCAGTATAGAAGTTTAACAAACAACAAACAAACAAACAAACAAATAAATAACTCACAAGTTAGTCAAATTTGATTTTGCTATTTCCAATTTTTATACTTTTAGTTAATTTTGGTCTCTCTCCTCATCAGTTACATCATTTGGAAATTCCTAGTCATTTTCATGCACACAGCTCCCAACATGCACATTTAAATATATGTATATTCTGCAGATAAATTTCTCTAATATAATGTATTTTATATATTATTTTTTCTATTTAATATTTTACTAATCTATACCTCCCAAATGTCCACATTTCCCTAATATGCATGTTATTGCCTGCACATTGACTGTGTGCTCTTTGGCTCAGCAAATTGAACATTTGTTTCCTCCTATTCTTAGACTAGATAAAGTAATCATTTGATTTAAGTATAAGCATCTTCATACTTGCCCTGTGGGCCAGATTTGCAAAATAGGGAAAGAGAGTGCATTCCTCAGGGTTCAATTCTCCATAGTCATCTGACATTTCAGTATAGCCAGTTTCAAAAGATGAACTTTGTTCTTTTTCTTTATGAATGTAACTGCTTCCCTACTATGTTAGATTTTGTACTGGAGTTCAGGCTTTTAATGGTTGTAACTTTGGGTATATGTGTGTGGGCACGCAAGCATGCACATCCATGAAAGCCCTCAGAGGAGAAGCTAGAGAATAGCCATCACTTTCTGAATTTAAGGAAAGGCTAATCATAGATAGATAATAATAATAATTGTCTTGACAGTCTCCTAGTAAATTCCATTGAATATTTTACTTATTTTGGTCTCAGCTATAGTTATAGTCAGAAGATAAGCTTTTTGATTCCATTTTTGTTTTCATTTTTGTCTACTTGTACCCATTTTTGTAAAAGAGAGAGAGAGAGAGAGAGAGAGAGAGAGAGAGAGAGAGAGAGAGA
>WNWU01000006.1:47195210-47220776 GCA_012654045.1 Ptyas mucosa | reverse complement strand
AGAGAGAGAGAGAGAGAGAGAGAGAGAGAGAGAGAGAGAGAGAGAGACCAATTTCACGTAGAGATAAACTTGCCAGAATATATTTCAACTTGGTTTAACAGATGGCCAAGGACTATACCCATTATAACAAAATGCTTACAATACAGTATTTACAGGGAGCTTTTCCTAATTATCACAAACGTTGCCATAGTAATCATATCATCACATATCATCACAGTAATTTTTGCAAGACGATAATCCATATTACCTGCAGATTGCCAACCAGAAGTAGGAGGTTAGAGTCTCCCAGGAACTATCAACAGAAATGTCTTCCTCTTTTTCCCCCTGCTAATTCTCATTTGGTTTGATGAAAGAGAATTTTCCTCAGAAATTCTTCCAGATGAGAATTGAAGAGAAGGAAAATTCTCATTACAGAGCTGTAATGTTCTTGCATTTAGGGCAAGGTTGTGCCTGTCCTGTCTTTCACTGCATCAGCATCTTTCCAACAGATTACAGCTCTGCTCAGTTTCGCATTCTTTCATTTAATCCTAAAGAGTGAACTTTGTCATGGAGCATTTTCAGACTAGATAATTCAGGAGGCATCAGAGAGACAGAGGCAAGACTAAGAGTAGCATCCTCTGCTTCTCCACCAATAAAATATGCTCAGAAGATCCTCAATCTTATCTGAAATGATCCTCAGAATACTATAGAAAAACAAACCAGAGGATTCTTTTGCAAGAAAAATATATATATTTGTGATAAAGCAAGAGAGATTTTGGCATAGCATGGCATAGTTAAGAGGAAAGCCAAATAAAATCCAAATCATACCCCAGACTGGTGCACTGTGGTACACCAGTATATTGCTCAGGAATTCAAGAAACCAATATTTCTCCAACAAAACAAAAGCAAAAACTGAATCCATCTATACCTAATAAAGTGTCACAATCAAAAGCTTGTGGTAAAAAAAAGTGCAAGCCACTTTTTATATACTGGGCTTTGTTATGCTTGTGCATTTATCTAAGACTATCTTAACAAGTACCACAAACATCTGAAAAAACTGTTGAACCTTTAGTCTTAAGTCATGATCATTGGGAAATAGTGCCTCATAATCTTAAGAGGCCACTGGAAATGTCCACATGTGGTCCAGAGTATTTTGCAATCCCCAAACAAATTGATCTGATTAATTTGGTGTCATCCCTAATCATGGTCAGAATTTTCCATGGCATCTGAAGAAAGAAGTCTGCTTCAGAAGATGTCCTCTAGGCCACCCCTGAGAATGCCTTTTCTTTTTTCTATTCAGATCTAAGATCAGTGGCAGAGAGGCGCCAAGGAAGGCAGGGGAGGTATTTGAGATTTTTAATGGGAACAGGGTATTTATCAGATAAAGGATCCTAAAGACCATGTCAGAAAGAAACCTCTCTTGTCAACTAAAATGGTCATGTCACACCTGCATTTATTTAATGTCCAGACAGAATTGCTTTATGTCAAAGTCCTATCTTTTAAGATGGGGAGCTTTCTCCGTTCTTAAAAGAACGTGACAATGAAACATTCACGAGGCCTGATGCTGAGATTAGCCGATACATTTTTGCAATGGCTGTTGTTTAGTGTGTCTTGTCAGGTTGTCAGATAAAGGGATGCACAGATTCCCATAACGATTTATTAGTCTAGATTCAACCCGTTTTTCTGTTGAAAATGGATCCCTCCATTCTTCATCTGACTGACTTTTTACATTAGAAAACTAAAAATAGCCCTGAGTGTTTATAAAAAAAAAGACCTTCCAATATCTCTCAGCATCACTCCAACTTCCCTCCTGCCATGCACACACAGTCACACATACACAATTTTCTGGCACCTCATGTGTCATTTTCTTCTTTCTTCAATGTAAAGATACACGCTCCAAATATTTCATCTATTCCATCTCTCTATTTTTAATGCACTTATTTCACACACATACCTTAAATGTGGGGGGGGGGACTTCGCATTAGGAACCAAATCTGCTGAATCCCTCTCTTACATCTTTGTATTTTCTATTACAATAAAAGCTGTGGCTTTTCACCCCAACACTCATCTTCAGATACTCCTGCGGTTACTTTTTATTGCTCGCTTGTCTCAAAGCATCTTGGAAATGTGGCAAAGAGGATTTAGCGTGGAGTGAGGGGACTGAACTCTTCCACTAGTTGTGCTTCCCCTTCCTGATGCTGTTTGCCACCCGGTGGAAGTAATAAAGTGGGAATAGGATCCCATGTCATCTCTCCTCTGAAAAACAAAGTAGGCTGACTTTTAACTGGGAAAGGCCTAGCAGCGACAATCAAATCACCTCTTTTTGCTGTGCGTCATGCGACAAGGACACTGCATGGTACAGATCTGAGGCTCCAGTCTTTACCAGCCCTTTGAACCAAAGATTGTAGCATCTGTGTCTGAGAATGTCTATGCTATCTACTGTAAGTTCCAGTACTGAGCTCCAGTTCTTGTCAATCGTCAGCACTGCCTGAGAACCTGGAGTCAGGATTAGCTGCTGAGCACATTTGATTCTTCCACGGTTTTGCTGTTCAGAAGGGAAAGATCCTGTCAATAGCCCAGCAATTAAAATAGCCCAGTTTCAAAGTGGGTTTGGTGGGTGGGTTACTTTTCCTTTTGCTTTGGGAGATTAGCTTTAAAAAAAGCACAGTGCTGCCAATTCTTGTGCCAAATCCCCATTTCATTTTGAAAGTGTGAAACGTAATCTTCTTCACAGTGTCCTGGTTATGACAATGCACTGCTCTTTCATAGACAAAGATTAGGAATAATGGTAGGCATTTAGAGTGGATATATAAAACCTTAATAATGCTGTGTCTGTTTGTGGTGATGTTAGACTCATCATTTTAATTTGGATGAAAATCCATTTCTCTTTCTAACATGGGCTGTCACCTTGCTTTATATTTGATGGGCAAAACTAGGAATAAAGCTGTCTGTTTCACTTCTGTTCATATGTGCATTTGCACACATGTAGTCATATATGTATATTTTGAAATGGCTTCTCCTCTATTTAAGAAGTAGTTTCTGAAATTGCATAAAATCTTTTTCAAAAAATATTAGCCACTTTTAACAAGTTCTAGCATAAATGCCTCAGGAGTGAAAAATCTATTGAGAAAGGGGGGGGGGGAATCTTGGTGCATCTTGTTTACTGTTCAGTACTGTTGATTTTATTTCCAAAGCATATTAGGTTTCAAGAAACATTTGAGAATCTCTGTCTTTCATTTCATTGCAGAGTGCATTTTCTCATTTTTCTGTATTTCTTTCAACAAGCCATATAATTTTTTTTTCTCCCACTGCAAATAGCATTATGAAAAGGACCTAGAATGTAATGGTTTTGTTTTCCAAAACAGAAGTAGCTTATTGTCTCTTGGACTAAACAACTGAAATGTCTCTTCTACCTGATGAAGAAGGGAAATCAATTTTTTTAATGGATGAAAAATTACTAAAAATGATAATCTCTAACTTAATACTATGGAATTAGTTTTCATTTTTCAAGATTTTAAATTACATTTTAATTAGTAATCTGAAACATCAAAAATTCAAGCCTCTCTCTCTCTCTCTCTCTCTCTCTCTCTCTCTGTGTGTGTGTGTGTGTGTGTTGCCTCAGCTGTCCATTTGAATGGTGGGTAGTAGAAAGAAGCTCAGATTCCCTATTCAAACAATAAAATATTCATCAGGTTAGAGAGACAAGCCCTAAAGATAGGCACATATTTAATGCACATACTCAATCACTATACCTATAAAACTAGTACAACTGGAAGAAGTTTGAAGACAGCAACAATACTTTATGTTTTGGAAGTGGGAGAAGTATAGCACAGGTGCCTCTCTTTTTAACTTGCTATCTCTCCCACACCACCAGCATATTGATGCAGGTTTTTATACATTTCTTGAATATGGGTAAAGTTTAAATCAATGAGACAAGGCAATCAAGGAGAGAAAAATCATAGAAACTTTGACAGAGGGAACATCCTGATGACATTTAGTGGTCAAGAGATTGAGGCATTAACAGTTATTAATAAGAAAGCTAGATACAACAATTTGTAATACTTAATGAAATATAAATATAAATAGGAATGTAAAAGGAAGAATTTTAAGCAATGTACCATATACTTATGATCGGGTAATATTCTGTTGAGCTTCATCTGAGAGATTTATGGGAGAAATGCAGTAATACTGAGATCCATTGAGATAACAGGAAGCAGAGGGGGGAAATTCAAAGATGGAAGACAAAAAGGAAGAAAATATATCTTTTTCTAAACCCCAAGATGGCCATGATTAAAACAAGGGGAAATTTGAAGAGGCTTTTGTTCTTGAAGCTGACAATGGTTGCATTACTTCTCATGTTATTTATGATCATTTCTTGTTCAAAGAGCCTTACATATTCTATATTGGTTAGGCCACAAATCCTATGTGTACTCACACGGACATTAGGTTGAATTAAATACTGCAACAAATGTCCAAGTAAATATGCAGAAGAAAATACTGTAGGATTGCTACACTGGTCTGAAAACATTTATTCTTTTTATAGCGATGGCCAAGGGATTTCTGCAGAAAAATTATCTTACCACACAGCCCAAGATTTTTTGGAGAAAACCAGAACAACTAAGTGACCTAAATGTACCTTATGTGTTAATGTAGACATGTTTACAGAACTAAACAATAACCAAATATGGAACAAGTATGGATTGCAACTATTGTGTACACAATGCATCTACTTGGAAGATGGTGTAAACGCCAACAAGTCTACAGTACCAAGTACTTACATGCTCCTTTGCCTTGCTTTGTTTGAGATCTTGTTTGAACAGCTTACTATTATCCAGCTAGGCACTAGAAAAAAAGCAGACAGGGAAGTCTTGGGTTTGCTGTGGTTGGTTTTTTGTTTTGTTTTTTGTTTTGCTAAATCCACTTTATTTAGTTGCTCAAAAAATAAAGTAACACAGTTGTATGGCAGAACTCTGCTGCTGCTTCAGTGTTTTCCATCTCTCTCCCCAAATGCACTCTGTCTCTCTCTCTCTCTCTCTCTCTCTCTCTCTCTCTCTCTCTCTCTCTCAGACAAAAACAGTAAAGAGCTGTCACCATAAAAATACCTGCTAATTGAAATGAAAAGCAGGATAGCTACTATTGAGTCTACATATTTTCTTGAGTTTGAACTCATTTTGGCAAAATGTATTGGAAACTTTGGAAATGGTTTTTGCTCATTTGCTTCTCATTCAGAAGTTTAACTCAAGTATTTTCTTTCCGTAGGAATAGAGGAAGAGGAGCAAATCCTGTACTCTTGCCTATAATTTAAAGTGCCCTGACAAACCTTCTTCTGTATATACAGCACAAATACTCATAGGGAGGGTCCCTTTGTGAACATTGTGAGATATCAGAAAGCTATCATGCAATCTGAAACTCTGCAGATTTAAAGACCCCCCTATCACAGGGCTTTTCTTTACACCCACATTTATCATTCCAATGACTCCATCCGTGGTTACTCAAGTTGTAAGATACTGAGGATATGCCAGCTCATTTAATGGGTTGCCTATATGGGTGAAAGGCTGTCGAACAGACGGTCCTGCATGACCTGTGATCTCTCCTTCGCCTCTGCTATTCTCTAATATCTATCTAATTTGGCAAGTATAATCATGGTTTCTGGAAGGAGACTTTGCAGACTTTTGTTTGACTGTAATATAATGAGCTTTGGGGACCAAATTAGTTACATGATATAACTGAAATAAGAGGCTTTACATGGAGGTAACAAGAAACATATTTCACATGTGAATAACATAAAAGAAGAAGATGCTGGAGAGAAGCCGGAAATCCATTTTCCTTAAGGGGAGCACATGCATTCCAGAGCTGGCATGCTGACAAAATGTCACCCTATCGGTACCAGACAAGTCTTGAAATCTGGAGCAGCCCAAGGCCAGCTTTGTCATGGGAAGTGGGATGGGAGGGAGGGGAGGGGGAGAGAAAAGATGAAATATAAGAAGTGTGAAATGTCGGCATGATCCATAGAAAGAGCAGAGAATTCTGCTGACATCCAACCCAGAATTGCCAGGAAAAGATAAGATTCTTGCTGGGAGGAGAGACAATAATTGTTTTTACTATAGCAGATAGGAGATTAGACATCCTTCCTATGATCTGCTGATTTGGAAACAGTAGCTTCCAAGTCTACTGTCTCTAAATATTTAAAATGAAGAATATAAATACCCAACTTTTTTCCCATTCATTTATCCATCTATCCATCCCTTACCCATGGAAGCTGACTTCCATTTTACTGTAATTCAATTTTGAACTTGCAGGTAGTTTTGCCATTTTTTCCTCCCTGTGATTCCAAAGACTACCTGAAGGAAAGGGGGGGGATCAATGACACAGAAAGCAAGATCTGAACTTCCCTAATCTATTTCCAGAGGACACTTGGACTTTGCAAGACGCCTTAAGATGCCAGAAAACCTTTTATTGTTTCTACTGCAGATGAACAAATTTACTACTCTGCATATTTTTATGGATATGGAAGTCATAAAAACCACAATGCATGAAAGCCATGAAAGTAAGTTAATTATTAATCTATTAATCATTCTGGTGTCACAGGAATCTATGGAAACATGTCCCACTAACTATAACACAAAAATTGTCCAATGTTTTTGGAGAACTGATTTTCCTGATGCAGCTTTCATCTCATCCATATGCCACTGTGAAGGCAGCCTGAATCAATGCTTATCATTTCCAGCTTCCAAATAGTATTTCTGCCTTCTCCCAACAGAAATCCACGTGTCCATTAAGCTTCCTTCACAATCTTGGGCTGGTGTCTGCCTATATCTCCTCCCCTCTGATTATCAGTCATTGTCCTCCTCCTCCTCTTCCTCCTCCTCCTCCTCCTCTTCCTCCTCCTCCTTTCCAGTGTTGAGGGATTGTTTTCCATACCAATCTGCTTTTGCAGAGGCATTTGACCCTAAAATAACTGAACCATGCTTCACAACTACACATATATATTGGTATACCAGTAGACTGACTAATGGGACAGGATGTGAGGAGAAATGATCTAGAGGAATCTAGCAATAATGGGTTAAATCATTTTGCAGTAAAGCTCTAAGGATGGGAGCACTACAAGTGTTGCTGAGGCAGACTGCAACATCACCAGGGCAAAGAAAATTATGCCAGTAAACGTGGCCATGAGGATATATATTATAACAGCAGTTTTATATATATATGATTGAGGACATTTGGAGGATTCAGCTGAAACTCTGTTTTCTTGCATGGAAATTATGCTATTTTAAAGTTAAACTTTCATGGAAAGCCTGGGAATGGATTTCTAGCTCCTTGACAGATGACCTAATGATCTTGGGGTTGCAGAAATGAGAGATTAAAACAAATGCAGAATTGTGGTCAGTCTGAAAGTCCACTCCCTGTGAAAATATGAGGTGCAATGACATTATTGTGTTTTGAGAATTCATGTTTGAGACTAGCCCAAATGTATAGAGTCAGTACCAAGAAAACAAAGAGAAATAGATTCTTCCTTCAGCAGGTGCCATTTCCCACCCACATTGATTATACACACACAGCTTATAACATATATAGAAATATACCCCAAGAGACATGCATACACAATAGATACAGACCAAAGTGTCACATGTGTGAGGCTCTTTGCATTGTCCCTTCCACTCTCCACCATTGCCCAATCCTGTCTCTATAGGCTTCTCTCTCTTTAGCCAAATGTTCTGCACCTCCATCACTTAACATGCTGGAAAAACAGTAGTAACTAACATTTGTGACTTTGGCAATAAAACGGCAGGCCTCGCAACCCCCAAATGGCAAAAAAGACATTTCCATTCCAATCCAAGTTTTAAATTAAATGGTAATGAAAAATCAGCAGTGGCAGCTGGGACCAGAGGCAGAGATTGTCTCCAGAAACAAAAAAGAGAGATGACAAGGAGAGCTCAGCCTGGCAATAAAACAGTTGGTAAACTCGCAAGTAAAAAAGATATTAGGAAAGCAAATCTAGGAGGGAATCAAGCAAAGAGATGGACAATCACAGGAAAGAAGGGAGGCTCCACCAATCAGCCTCTCCTTTTTGAACTGGTGTTTAGAAGTTTGGGGGGGGAGGGGAAAAGAGCAGAGCAGAGCAGAGCCGTTCTGTAGACTTGTGCTGACATCTGGAGGAAAGAGATGGGATTAGTAAAGAGAGGCATAAATAACTTCTCAAATCAGGTGGACCAACACAAAAATAATGATGGTATAGGACCCCTTCCCTCATAGATCTCCATGTCAGTCATTAATTCAGTGTTTATTAACACAGCCCTCTAAAGGAGGTTTGTCAAGGGCTCTTGAAAGGAGTACTGACATAATAATATATGTGAACATGATTGCCTTCATTTTAAAGAGGACTACAGAGAGTAACTTGCTATGGATGACTTATCTTTTCCTAATACCTTCTTCAGTCCAGCTGATCCCACTCCTGTGATAATGTTTTACATCAATGAGTGGGAAGCGAAAAGCATGGGTGCAGGTGGAAAAGAAAATGCCTGAAAAAAGGAGAGTGAGGGTTTTGGCTTGGATGAAAAAAGTATATCTGATCTAAGGCTCCTTCTTGTTTTGCCAAATAAGAGGAGGTTTAGCTACTAGGTCCCCTGGGAACAATTGTCTGATGTCTGGAAACAATTACTTCTTCCATGAGAAGGCCAGATCAAATGGCTTTGTTGGCCTTAAACATCGTCTCATCAGAGCAAAAGCTGGCCAGGAATTATAAAGTGGCTGGATTTTTAGTTCCTCCAGGAGCATTAGAATCCACAACTGTAAAAGACTTAGTGTTCCGCCAGTACAAATGCAGCACCTGACTTTTGCAATTCTTTAAATTTAAAGTGAGTTTTAAAATGTTGATGGCCCCTTCCTTTCTGAAGTGGTTGTGCTAATCATTTCTGTAGAAGTTGTTTCATTGGGCGTATGGTGATTTGTGGGTTTCATCTCAGTTTCAGGCAAGAAGACTAAGTTTCATCTAAAGGGTGCATAACCAGAGGTCTGCCTACACTCAGTTCACCAAGAAGCTACAGTTGGAAGGAAAAGGTGAAGTAGCAGCAAAAGTTGCTGTTGAACTTCCTATCACTCTCCAATTGAGGAATATGTAGAGCATCTTGACAGGCAAGGAGAGGGAAGACATTCTGAAGAAAAGTGGGAATATCATATAAACTGAATCTATGCCTTGCTACTTTTCTTAAAAGCTGCTCTCTTTTTTGACATTGGACTCTCCTCAGTCATATTAAAATGCTTTCCTCTTATGCTAAAGATGGCAGAGAGGTATGCTAGAATGCTTCATGCTGTCCTCATCACTCAATCCTACTCTGCCTCAGTAATGAGATCAGCTAATGAAGCTGTTCTTTCGGTTTTAATGCAAGATCAGTTTAAAAGAGTGATTGGTGGCTTCTTCTGGCTTCAGCCTCCTTCCCATCAAATGTTACCAACTGGTGAGAAATCATCCTCCAATTGCTCTCCTTAAAATGGAAAAGTCTGGGGGTCTATTATTGAGTCAGCTAATTCACAAGTAGAAATGAAGAAAAATATATGATTGGAAGAAGTGGGGAGAAGCATTCTGCATTGATCGCATAGAGTTTATCTTTGTAATTAAAGACTTGGGAAATAGGTAAAGCCTGATTGGAAAGATTCAGATTCTCTCGCTGTCAAAAGCCGAACAAACCTTGTCAACCAAGCTCAAGAATGGAAAAGAAGGGGCATGTCCAAAACAGCACAGTGGCCAATGCTGAAATTTTAAGGCCCCGGGCCAGCCTATCAACTGCATCATGGATAAAACATCCTAGACCAGTGATGGCTAACCATTTTGCCATTGTGTGCCAAAAGTGGGGGAGCACGGTGGGGTCACACGCACGGGTGCCCACATCCATAATTCTAGGCCCGTTTTTCACTCGATCCACGCTCCAGAGCCTTTCTAGGAGCCTGGGGAGGGTGAAAACAGCTTTCCCCACACCCACAGAGGCCCTCCGGAGGCTGGAAACAATGTGTTTCCTGACTTCTGGTGGGCCCAGAAGGCCCAAAAATCAGCTGGCCGGTGCGTGCATGGGTGCCGGAGCTGAGCTCGTGTGCCCACTGATATGGCTCCATGTGCCATCTGTGGCACCCGTGCCATAGGTTCGCCATCACAGTCCTAGACTATATCAATAAAAAGTACAATATATAGGAAGAAGATGAAAAACACTTCTAAAATTGGAACTGGTAAAGATGAATTCAAGCTGCTTTTGCTATGGCTGGAGGTGAGAGGAAGGCAAGATCAGGAGAACATGTCATTTAAAAATGGTTCATAGGGCATATTTGTGCTGCAGTTAGAAGGATATGAGAAGTTTGTAGTCCAGTCATTTCCTTTCTATGTTTGGTGAAACTGGTTCTCCAGCTTCCTGACATTCTGCCACATTTATGTAATGCAATGCTGAACTGCTTCAACCGGGCTGGGAAAACAGCTGAGGTAAAAACTATTCAAAATTTTAGAACTGGGCCAAAGAGACATTTTCCTCCCATTTCCTTTTTTGGCAGGGAAGGGATGCTTCTTTTGGCATGTGGAGAAATACATTCATTTACATCAGTGATGGCAAATTACTTTGGCTCAGGAAGCTGATTCCTCCCTGGCCATGCTGGTCAGAAGCCACAACAATCTACTCTGTTTTTGGTTTGCAAAATGTTTCTTCCTGAAGACCTGCTTGGTAAAATGGGCTGCTCAGGCAAATGAGTGAGAGAGAACTGGCACTCTGGAGCATGCAGCTGAAAGGACTGTAAATATTTTGTCCTCCCATGTACCCAGTGGCCAAACCGATCTCTCTTTTTCTTTCCAAGGGAACTGAATTGGGTGGGACCATGCATGAGGGCAGGGAGGTTAACTTTCCTGCAGATTTCAGCTGGGCTGGAATGGACTTTTTTTGTCACTCTACTCTTTCATTCTCTTTCATTCCTTGGACAGGAAATGAAACCAGTCTAGAAAAGCTGACCAAATACAAAATGACACAGCAGTGATTTCGAAGAGGAATGGGTCTCATTCTCTGTCTATAAAGGGAAGTTACACAAGCCAGAATTACAGAGGGTTTTTTTTTTTTAAAAAAAGAGTGCCTCAAAAAAATAAAGCAGACATTTCACATTCAGCAAGGCTTTCCACAAAAACAAGCTGTGTGTCACAACATCAGTAAAAGAATAGCTGCTAATACCTGACAGATGTCTGGTTAAGGGACTTAGTTGCTTCACAAAATATGTGCTGTCAAGGGTTCTTAATATGAAAAAACCATCAAGAGGTTAGCTTCTTATCACAGCTTCATTGCCAACATAAATAAATTGGCAATGTTTACCCAAACTACAGCATAGTACATCAACCTTCCTCCTGTGGAATGGAAAAAAAAATTGAAAGAGCTCAATATTGCACATGAGGATAACTGCTGGCTTGGGGCTGTTGGCCTGAGGCAACCGTTTCCTAAAGAAAGTCACTGGACAATCCCAGAGCATTAACCTTTCCATTTTTCATGCCTTCACAATATACTTTAAAAACAAGTTGGAATTTTCCTGATTTGTCTATCTATCATTTACTTTTGGCTCTGCTGATCCCTTCAGTGTTAAGATCATTAATTTGAGGCCAAAAGTCCATGTTTGCAATGCTAAGTCCCCAAAAGGGCTGTTTGATTTTATGCACTTTTGTCACGGCCATGAGGTCCAAGAAGGCAATATGGCTGCATCTGGTCACTGTCACCAATTAGCACCACCCAGGGAGCACTTGTAGCTTAAGGAATGCTACAGACGCGGGCCACTATTGCTCCCCAATACTTCTCTCCTGTCATGCTCTCATCATATGCTAAATAATCATCTGTCATTGATCAATCATCTACTGTATCATTTGCCAGGTATATTGTACCATTAAGATGCTATAATTACAGAATATATTTTAGCAAATCCAGAATTTGGCAGAGAGAATTTAATCAATTCTCTTCTTCACTGACTTTAACTTGGCCAACAGGAGGTTGTGTTGCCCCTGGTGTTCTTTTTGCAAGTATATATGAAATATACAGATACTTCTAAAAAGCATTACTATATATACTTGTAGATAAGCCCATCCAGGGATAAGCCTTTTGGAGTGTATTTTGGCACTTAAAATTCTTGGCTTGTCCATGAGTATATATGATCAGCTAAATTGAACTAAATATAGCAAAACAAATCACTCATGACTCCTGCGTTTTTTGGATTACGAGAGAGAGAGAGAGAGAGAGAGGGAGAGAGAGAGAGAGAGAGAGAGAGAGAGAGAGGGAGGGAGGGAGGGAGGGAGAGAGACCCTTCTAGAGGCTGGTATACACTGAGTTGGGAAGAACAATTGAAAAATCTGTACATCTGGATGCATCAGCTCCATTGCATGATATAAAAATAGCAAACCTGAACAGAAGATCTCTGGTTGATTCTATTAATAGTGGTATGGTGGCATCAGGGCTAGCTTTAAACTCAGGCACAGGCCTGGGGTTCCAGTGCTTACAGGGTACTGAGACTGCCCCTCCTTCCAAACCATTCTAAAAAATGCAAGTGTTCACATTCATTAGCCAATCTTCCCTAGGGGAGCCAGCCCTGGATGATATGATTATATTTAAATATCTTTTTTTGAATGGTTGTGACCATGGTAACATCCTACTGAGTCAGTGGGAGAGGGGGAAGGTGAAGACCAGTCCTAAACAATTCATGAACTTACAGCAGGATATTGGATGCTGCTCACAGCTGCTGTAGCCATGGTTGATTGGCTTCAGGGATTAAACCGATGATAGGGTAGGGCTGGGAGTCAATGCATGTGATAAGGTCATCCAATGGGAAAAAGTCCACTTTTTGTGCCTGCAAAACCACAGCGTAGTACATGATAGTAGCAAAGTGTAAAGTTAAACTTATTTACTTGCATATAAATGATAGTTGTATACTACCAATCCTGTGCGAGCTTGTGGTGGTTTACAAAACAATCAACAAAATCATACCTAACACTTAATGTATCCATTGTGAATATAAACAAATTTTAATAACTAATAGCTAATCAAAATTGTAACAATACAAGAATAAAATGTGATACTAGACAGTTCATAAAACTGCTACATAAATAGCTGTTTTCCTTGTTAGTGGAAATGATGAAGGGCAGAAGACAGGGCTTTGCAGGTGAAACAGATGTCATTAGAAAGGCCAGTAAATAGAGCATTTTGTTGGCAAATTAATATGTTTATCTGGAAGTGCTCCTGTGACCCCAGCAGCACTTGGGTCAATAGTTGAGATCCATATTTTGCCAGTTAGTTTTCTTGAATTAGTTTTTCTTCTTAATTGCTTGTTTGTGCTCATGATACAATCAAACTTAAGTGCTTACAATTTTATTTAATGCTATACTGTGACATTATTAGATGGGCTGTAGCTTCCTTGGGTTGAACCACTGATTAACTAAGAAAGAATGGAAGATGTTGTACTTTTGTTTAGTGTTAACATTTGTACACCACATCACATTTCTTCTATTAAACTTATGGTGGAATACCTAACATTCCTTGGTAGGTATGGAAGTGTGCGTGTCCCTGCTTTTCATCCTTGCAGTTTCTAAGATGATAGACAATAAGGCAGTAATATTAAAAACAGGATAAAATTAAGGTGACACCAAACAATAAAGAAAAAAGGATAAGCATACACTAAAAATAGCAGCAGTAGTAGCTGTTCTGGCCTCCACAGAGCCCGATTTGGAGGAGGAGGAGGAGGAGGAGGAGGAGGAGGAGGAGGAGGAGGAACTGGGACCATCCAACAGGGAAGGCATGTCAAGGGCTGAGGACAATGCTGTCCCGGGCCTCCCAGACATTGGGGGAGATGATCGGCCATTTTTCAAACTTATGACCGTTGCAGCATCCTCATGGTCATGTGATCAAAATTCAGATGCTTGGCAACTAACTCATATTTATGACGGTTGCAGTGTCCCGGGATCATGTGATCCCCTTTTGTGATCTTCTGACAAGCAAAGTCAATGGGGAAGTCACATTCACTTAACAACCATGTCACTAATTTAAGAATTGCAGTGATTTACTTAACCATGGCCAGAAAAGTCATAAAATGGGGCAAAACTCACTTAACAAATTTCTCACTTAGCAACATAAATTTTGGGCTCAACTGTGGTTGTAAGTTGAGGACCACCTGTATTCCTTTTTAAAAAAAACAACAGGGCTTCAGATAGCACCACAAACTAGACAGATATGAGTGGGAAAGCTTGTCCGTATGGGGAAGTAGTGTTTCATGTTCACTTTGAAGAGCAACATTTCTTGACCCAGAACTAATGGCGGGGTGAGATTTGGACTATGATGCATAGGAAGAACACTGTTTAGTGTTCTCCTATGTGATGATCCTGGAAGAAAACAAATGCATTGATTTACCATAGGAAAGAAGCTTCCTTTGTTGCTTAATGTAGACAGGTTTCTCTCCTATAATTAAGTATCATCTTCAGGAGATATAGACTGTTATTCGGAAAGTGGCATGGAAAGAATTAAAGAAAGATTTAAACAGCCCCACCCACCCCCAATGCAGGGTATTTCCTGAATCCTGATCACAGCCTTTGCCCTCCCTAATTTAAGAGAAAACTGATCTGCAAACAAGAACTCTTGGTTTAAAGCAACACAAAATTTGGTCCACAGAGCCAGTACTTTACCAAGTCACTTGTAATTCAAGTATCTCTCGCTGGCAAAAAAGAACAGGATGGTATCAGTGTGTGATGAAAAGGAACAGGTGGATGAAACAGACTGTGTGAATAGTGAAGAGTTATACAATCAAGAGTCTATAGTGATACAATATAAAGTCAATAAACAAGACAATAAAGGCATTCAAAAGGTCTCTTGGGCTTTTTACAACCAGCAGGAATAATTATATATGCATCCTGAGGCTGCTTCAGATGTGATTAGACAAAAGGGAAAGGGAAAAAAGGAAGGAAGGGGAAGGAAATCAAGAATGCTGGAATTTTTGGTGCTCACTGTATTTGTATGGCAATTTCAATGGTGCATAGAAAGCAGAGCGTTCTTTCTTCTCTGATTCCTTTTGTTATTGCAAACGGACCACACAATTCTTCTTGGAAAGCAAACCTTACTCCTCCCTCCTTTAAAAAGAAAAATAAGAATAAAAGTAAGGGAGTTAATGGTCCATTTGTAGATCCTTTTTCAAATATTTAATATCTATACATTAGGGCCCCAAGCAAATATTAAGCACTGCTGAGATCCTTGGAATGTAAGTGAACTTCATCCACCAGGACTGATTTTAAATCAACAAATCTTGGCATAGAAGCATTTTCCATTTATTTACTTTATGGTCATTTTATGTGTCACTGAGTCTCAAAAGAAGTTGGGATGCCACTTCACTCTCACTTTACCCAAAATGATTGAAAAAGAGATGAGCTACATTTCACAGCTGTTTTGCCCCATTCTTTGATGAGGCTGATTGAAAATATTTGCATGATAATGTCTTAGTTGATGCTGGATTGGATAGGATCCTTTTGTTCCTACAGTTGTTTTGTTGTCTTTCACATCACTGCACGTTTTGGCAGCAGGCCAAATTCTGCCACTTATTGTGTGCAAGCACAAAGCACAGATCAATTAACTCTAAGACAATACTTGAAATCAATAGAAATTACTTGTGGCTGTGTGCATCTGGGGGCTGACTGTAAATATCTATCCATGACTTAATCATTTGGTGCTGGGGTTTCCAAGCAGGATACCTTCAGGAAGCTACTCGTGAAGTCTGCATGCAGAGAAATGACTTTTGAGATCTGCTGCTAAATATTAAATGTGCCTACTTGAACAGGTTGCAGTAGTGCAATACAGCAACACTCCAATGGCTATTTTTTTTATTGTACAGCCTGGATCATTACACCCAACAGTTTGTGCTAATTGTGGGATGTACGGGTGGTAGCCAAGTTGAAGAAGTTTCTCATTCAGTACCTTTAAATAACAGCAAGTCGTGGTTTTGTTCCTTTGCCTCATAAGAGCTGGGTAAGAAAAGGGGATATTGATGCAAAAAGACAGTTGCCCCAACAGAATTGGAAGTGAGCAAATTATCAGAAAATGACAGTCATGCAAACAATATGCTTTCAGAGTTTCCCTGTTTAAGATCATAGGAGAACAATGTAGAGGACTTCTCATGGACATCAACTTATAAATCCTTCTTCTTAGTTGAATCAAGACAGAAGGCTCTGCTTTGATGCCCTTAGGATAGCTGGCACTTACCCATGATACAAACATACCCTGAAAATTGTCTGTCTGTTTATCTGCTGTATCCATGGTGTTACCTTCCTCAGCCCATCAGCAGGAAAGTCTTGACCTGATTCAACTGTCCCAGCATTTGTGTTTCACCCTCCACTAGCCAAAAGTTATATGAAATCTGTTTTGCTTCAACCCCAGTTATGTCAGAGTCAAAATTAGGTGACCAGTAGTGAGCAGGTTCAGAGAAATGTTTATTGATCATTTCATATTAATGAGTATATTTGTTTCTCCTATGATTAGCCTCATCTCTGCTACTGTGCTGTTGTTTCTCAAAGCTGGAATTGACAAAGAAGGCTCTATCAGAATTGTGTGAAATATTAGGCTGTTCAATAACCTCAGCAATTTAGCAGAAGGCTGAATAGCAAAACATGGGATTGTCTGGACAGATCATGGAAATTCTGTAGTTTGGTCTAGTGGTTAAGGCACCATCTAGAAACTGGGAGACTGTGAGTTCTAGTCTGGTCTTAGCCCTGAAAGCCAGTTAGGTGATCTTAGCCAGCCACTCTCTCTCAGTCCAATTCACCTCACAGATTTTTTGTGATAAACATAGGAGGAAAAAGGAGTATTATCTTGAGTTGTTTATAAAAAAAGTGAAGAAAGAAAGGAAGGAAGGAAGGAAGGAAGGAAGGAAGGAAGGAAGAAAGAAAGAAAGAAAGAAAGAAAGAAAGAAAGAAAGAAAGAAAGAAAGAAAGAAAGAAAGAAAGAAGGCAGGCAGGCTGTCAGGAGAGGAAGGAAGGAAGGAAGGAAGGAAGCAAGCAAGCAAGCAGGCAGGCTGGCAGGAAAGAAAGGAAGGAAGGAAGGAAGGAAGGAAGGAAGGAAGGAAGGAAGAAAGATCTGTTAATTAAAGGAAGAAAAGAAAGAAAGAGGAGAAACATCTGGAAAAAAGCCCCACTGTTTGTGAGTCAGCTCCCCTTCTGAAGATATAAATGGAGGAATCAATCACTTTGTCACTCACTGCTCACACAAAATCAGGACAGCATCATTTGGTGATGAGTGAGAACAGATGTAATAGAGGCAGAACTGGATCAATAATGGGGTCAGCAGATTTCATGCCAGCACAATTCTCTGCTGATGCAAGCATGTGTAGATTAACTCATCTCAGATGAAACAGTATGATCCATCAACATGGAACCTATCACATAAAGATATTGCGTAATTCTTAGATTCATGAGCTCATTTTTTTGCCACCATAGATTACCACAACAGACCTCCTACAATGGGCCCATTAGCTCATTATCTCAAAATGTTTTTCAGCTAAAAATTCATATACATATACATATATGAATGTTACATACTAAAATGTGTGCAAAGTGGTAGTGAAACCTGTGTACAAAAATATGGATTTCTTGTATGTGTTGATGGTACAAGTAGCACAATGCAGAGGTTGATAGATGATAGCTTGGAGATAACCTGTCCAAATGTAATTTACCCTTTAAAAATCTTTATGTCAAATGTTATAAATATCAAATGATATTTATTATCATTATGAAACTAGGGTGGTTTTCTTCTAATGTTTATTTATGCCTAGTAACATGATTCTAACTGCATTATGTAGTGCTAATATTTTCATCTTTGGAGGAAAAAAAGTTAATTGATTCGGAGAGGAGAATTTGGATTTCTCTTTTACACTTATGCAGAGGAGGCCAGACAACTACAGTGAATATCCAATATTATTTTGTGTCATTTTGTGACAGCGCACATTTGGGATGGCACAGGAAGGGAAATATGTTGCTATCAAATATCTGTAATTCTTTTACTCTTTAGATTGCAAGAAGTTATTTCTTGACCTCACAAGTACAGTGTCTGGTACATTAATCATATTCACAAAGATATAGTACTGTTATTATTCATGATGGACAACCCATGTGATCCCCAAAGTCCTTTTCCTGCCCAGCCACAATTTTATCTTCCAAATTGTCCATTACTGCCATCCTAGCTGTTGACTCTTGGTGCTAGAGGAAAGAAATTCTTTCCTCTAGCACCTGGTTTTCTTTCTTCTTGTCAAAAATTGGTTGTTAGCCTATCAGACCATTGATCTTACCAGAGGTGGGTTTCAACAGGTTCTGACCAGTTCTGGAGAACTGGTAGTGGAAATTTTGAGTAGTTCGGAGAACCGGTAGTAAAAATTCTGAATGGCCCCGCCCCCATCTATTCTCTGCCTCCCAAGTCCCAGCTGATCGGGCAGAAATGGGGATTTTGCAATAACCTTCTCCTGGATTGGAGAGGGAATGGAGACTTTACAGTATCCTTCCCCTGGAGTGGGGTGGGGATGGAGATTTTGCAGTATCCTTCCCCTGCCACGCCTACCAAGCCATGCCCATCAATCCATGCCACACCCAGCAAGCCACACCCACAGAACCGCTAGTAAAAAATTTTGAAACCCACCACTGGATCTTACTGAGAAGCAGGTTGCATGAACAAGTTTGGATCTGATGCATACTATATAGGATAGGGTAGTTGTGATTATGACGGTTCTATCTGTTTCAGGATTTTTGGGATGAGAGTGAGGTTAATTTTTTGCTTCCCCAACTATCTCAAGACTATTATTCAGGTACAGAGTGGGGAAAGCCATCCCAGCTGGTCTGAAATTGTCTTGAGTCTTGAACTGCATCATTGCCAGTTATTTTTTTTAATATGTGTGAACCTTGACTCTTCACATATGGATCTGAGAAATTTGTCCATCTAGTTTTAAATATTTGAAACTAAAAGGGGGGGGGGACCCTTGAAAATCTTTCTAGTTCTTTAGAGCTTTTCCACATGAAATAGATCTGGTTTGCTCAGTGCCTGGATAAGGACCATTTGGGAAAATAGGTGTTGTTAAAATATATAGTACATGTTAATCATTACTTAATCCATTGATTTCAGTGGGAACAAAGTTCAAATCAATTTGGTTGCACCTGACCTATTTTGTTCAAGGAGATACTCAAATTTGGTATATCAATGGTGATATGCTTATGTGAGCCAGGTTTCCTTATTGTTCTACTTGTAAAATACTAGTATTACAAGTAGGTCTACATTACAAGTATTTTATGCATATATATATTTAGCACTATCCTTAAGACTGCTTCAGATTATATGACTGTAAGCTTTTAATTTTGTAATAGTCCAAATGTCACATAGTGTTTTTCTGATTCTTCAGGAAAAAGCCATCCAGAACTAAGCATGTTAATTTTATAACCAATCAGTGCAATATTCTCTGAGCCTGACAATTTGCTGTATATCTGTTGTACAATAAATCAGCAATGTATTGCCAATCATTACAGGCAAATCTGGTTAGTCGCTGAAATCTCATATATAACATGTAAATAATGTTATTGTTGTCATCTGGCTTCTAACTAATCTGGCATTTGAGGATAATGGAGCCAATCTTATAATATGAAGGACTTGGTTTTGCGAACATTTAAGCAGTGCCCCCCCCCCTTCCCCAAGTTTTAATTTTCTAAAACATTTTAAGCTTTTAGGGGTGTCATTTATTCATTTAAATTCTTCTCACTTGCTATCAGTGATGCTATTAGACAGCCAGATCTGATTAGCAATATTGAAATATCATTCTGATCTTGCATCAGGGAGTGGGAGACTGGATTTGGTCCAGTGCCACCTCTGAGACTTAGCCAAGTGAAGTCATCCCCTCTATTAAACCTTGCCCTATGATGCAGGGAGAGAAGTTTTCCAGCATGTCTGATGTAGGCAGAGCATGTGGTTTCTTTCTGCACAGATTCATACAGTCTTGTAATGCAGGGTTGAACAATCCTGTGCAATTCATTAAGCAAAAGAAGCAGCAGTGGCTGTAAATATTACAAAAACTGCAGCTGAAGGTAAAATTAAAACAGAATTAAATCTTAGGACAATTTGCTCTCTCCAAGTATTTTGAAGGGAATAGCTGAAACAGAACCCTTTTACCTGATTTCTTTTCCCACAGGCCAAAATATGGATGGATGGATGGATGGATGGATGGATGGATGGATGGATGGATTGAATTTGTAGGCTGCCCCACAAAATGTAGCAGAAAAAATAATAATAAATGACTGGAAAGACTGAATGATGTAAAAGATTGTCCATGGCCTGATGATAGCATTCCCATTATTCCTTGCTATTGCCTATGTTAGTTGGAGCATACAGATATTGTAACCCTAATGCCTGGAGAACAGCAATTTGCCTACTACTAGCATCAACCAGCAATAAGCAATTTGCTGTTTTTACATTCACTGATTTGCTTTGGGTCTTTCATTGGAAATATAATGTCTAGCTACAGATGGAAGAGAGCTGGTTTTTCTCCAGGTCTCCCGAGGGCAAGGAGAGAGAAGAAATGGGCATATTAAGCAGCATAAGCAGATGAGAAGTCACCTACTGGTATGGAGACTTTTAAAACCATAATTATAATACAGCAGCTTGGAATAAATGATCATTATTTATCCATTTTCTCTATTAGATGGGACAGTTTTGACAGAAATAGTAATCAACTTGAGGAAGCCAAAGGCTATTTGATATTAATGCAGACAATGATGAATTAAAGATCAGAATAGCCCTTCAGTTATAATGAAGGTCTGAGGCCATTAGTAGAGGAGTGGGCCATTGATTTTCCCTCCACCACCAATTATCAGATGTTAATCCCTTAAACACATAAAAATTATTGATAGTCACAAATAAAATTTGGGGTTGCAATTCCTGTGACTTAGGTACATGAGAGAGTTAAGGTTTTTAGCTTGAATGTTCCTTTTTTCTCCCCAGCATAGCTGACATTCTTCTAAGATTAGCAAACTGCTGAGATTTAGCTTTTTGGCCTAGTAAATCAAATGCCACAATGCACAAAGGTGTACCTCAAGGCATATGAACTAAAACCTAGGCAATATTAATCATGGCCATGACCTATCTGTTGTGAATGTTGGGGTTTCCTGAAAGTTTCATTGGGGTTTTTTTTTAGATTTATTATTTATTAAATTATTATTTTAATTTTAAAAAGTGTTTTACACCATTTTTCACTCAAAGTTCATTCTGGATTTATCAGCGTCCTCCAGAATCTATAAGGCTGATTCAGATTAGTGAAGGGAAATATGGGGCTAGCAGCATTTAGATAGGAACTCCTTCATTTGTATTTGCATACCCCATTTTTGAGGTCTCCTACGCTGAGATGAGCACAGATATTGATACAGAACCAGAATTGGTTGGTCATATAGATTCCTTTGGGTTTATTTTCTGCCAGTTTATTTGGAGGCTTTTTAAATAATATCCCTTAAGTCCATCAGTGGCTCTATATCTACTCCTGTAACCTACATATATACACCACACTTTTGATGAGAAAAGATAAACCAGAGACATATTTGTAGCACACTAAAGTCTAAGGAAGAAAAACTATTGGAAATTTGGCAAACGTTCAGTGATAGATCAAGGCAAGTCTTAACTCCTGCATTGTTGATATTGGAGATATGGATTTTAAATAAAGACCATATGAAACTGTCCAAAATGAAGCACTTGTATGTCTTTCAGATCCTGAGGGTCATTTATTTCTGTGGTCTTTTCCATATGTAAACCCTTTACCTGTAATTTAACTATTTGTGCTTTAACCATTTATCTTGCCTCACCTTCTTTAATAGTCATGTTGAATTATCGGTGCTCGTTATACCTTAGCTAATGAATCTTCATACACAATCTCTGCATCAGTTCCAAGGTGGAAGGAGAGGAATAAAACCAATTCACTGTATGCATCCTCCATATGATTGAACAACCCATTTTATAACATTTCCAGAAGCCACAGCAGAAGTAGTAATCTATGTGAATGGAGGAGGAAACAAAAGGGTAGGAGAAAAGATGTTGTTTCAAGGACTAGGATATAAAAAAAATACTGTTGAGCAGGTAAAGAGGTGGAGTGATGGATAGATTCACTTTTTAACCACAGGAAATGTATTGATTGCTGGTTGGGTTTTATGCAATAGTTAATCTATATCTGGTCTTTGCTTTTTGCTTGATGTAGTGATTAGGATACTAGGCTAGAAATGGGGAAAATGAGTTCCAGTCCTGCCTTAGATCCAAAGCCAAATTGGTGACCTTGGATCAGTCACTCTCTCTCAGCCTTAGGAAGAAGCAGTGGTAGGCTGCTGCCAGTTTAACAACTGGTTCGCCCAGCACCGTAAATGTGAGTGCCTGCCTTCCGCGTGTGCGCGCGGCTTCAAAAACACAGCAATATAGGACGGGATAGTGCCAGGCCGGGTGGGCAGCCACCCACAGGTTGCAACTACCGGTTCGCCTGAACCAGTCTGAACCGCCAGCAGCCCACCTCTGGGAAGAAGGCAAGGCTAAACTGCTTCTGAGAAAACCTGCCAAGAAAACTGCAGGGACTAGTCTGACTCAAAGACACACACACACACACACACACACACACACACTCCAAGTACATATCTTAACAGAGCAAGAACATTTCAAGAAATTCAGTGGATTCATACACTGGTGGGAGATCTCTCAACACGCTTTGGTCTCTGCTCAAACCCCAAGACAAGTTTGTCCTGAGCTTAAAAAGGGTACTTAAATATTACCTGTACCATCAGTTATAGGGCCATTTGGATTATGTGGACACATGGCCACCAGTGCTTGGATACAGAATATTGCTAATGATATCCCTGCTAGCTGGCAGCCAATCTTTTTGACTGAAAATTAGTAAGAAAAGGGTAGGAACTCACATGTTCTGTGTATGCAGCGGCACATTTGATAGAACCCAATTCATGAATATTGGCCATCAAGGGAAGGCACTGCAAGCACATATCACACCATATGGCAGTTAAATGCAATGCTTTTCGTATATATATGATACACTGTTCAGCTTAGTCCTGTTACAATAACAGCATCAGCCGGCGGGGCTGTTAAGAAATTTGTTTTTGTCTTTGCCTTTAATTTTATCTTTTTATAAAGAATCTCTGTTAGCGCTGCAGCTGCTCCAGCATTAACAGCCTTGAAATAGAACATGTTCCTTTGCCTAGCAGATGACAGCTGCGTGAGATGGAAGTGGGGAGAAGAAGAAGAACAAAACCCTTTAGGATTGATTAATCCAAGAAAATGACTCTTTATATTTAACATTTGTGTGGTTTAAACTTGAAGTATGTTTGCCTCTGAGCCATTTCTTGATTATCTTGCTTCCTAAAGCAATGATAATTTTAGGGAGTTATGTCTAAAAAATGAATCCAAAGAGCCCAACATCTCCTGCAGCAGGTTGGCAATAGTTGCTTCAGTGCCAATGGCTGAAGTTTTGATTTTGCTATCCCTGGAACTCCTTGTCAAGTGTGATGTGAATAGTGACTCCCAGTTTTAGGCTGTTTTATCTCTTTCCATGGTGTCATTATGAAACTGGCCTCTGTAATGAGCTAGGGACTTCTTACTAACAGCATCCGTTTCTGAAGAAACGGACCGGATATTTGAGAATGTCAAGCCATGGGAGAACAAAAAGAGAAAATCAAAAATGTCCACATTGATTTTAGCCACAACTCATCAAAAACTGCCTTTAGAGCAGGGGTCTCCAACCTTGGGAACTTTAAGACTTGTGGACTTCAACTCCTTTGCTGGCTGAGGAATTCTGGGAGTTGAAGTCCACAAGTCTTAAAGTTCCCAAGGTTGGAGACCCCTGCTTTAGAGAGCATGTTCTGACTTTCTTCCTCTAGTATCCCTGTCACTTGTTCTGCAGCTGAGCTTGAGTAACTTACAATAAAGACAACCTCTTTGCAATGAATGAGATATGGTTGAAAGATTCTGGATGCTGGACTTTCATGGACAAGCACCACCACTGAGATTCCCACAGAACTTAGTGGATGTGAACTTAGAGCAAGTCAGTAAGAGGCAAACACTTCAGCTACTGAGCTTAGAGGCTGCTTTCAAATACACTGAAATTCTCTTGCACTTTAGCTTTCCAACAAGCAGACAATTCCTTTGGTTAGCCTCAAGTTTTTACATCCTCCAGGCAGTTCCAATTCATCAGTTAGCACTGTATATTGTCTCAAGAGCAGAATATTTTTCCCATATCTTGAATTTCCATAGATTTCATGGGAATAAAATCTATCAAATCTTCCAGTAAATGCAGAACTATCCTGTCTATGGATGTCTTTGAATGAAGATTAAACTACCCAGTCAGGGGTGATGGGAATTGTAGTTCAATACAACTGAAGAACACCAGTTTGTGGAAAATTATTCTAAAGCATACATGGAGAAGAGAAAAACCATTAATTCCCAGAAAGTCTTCCGTATATGACAGGTTTGTGAGATATCACAGTATGTCAGATATCACATTCATTTTTTTTTTGTTGTTCATATCTAGAGGAGATAATACTATATCCTTTCCAGGGTGGGAATCTGTTTCTTTCTTTGCCACCTATGTATTTGGCATGATCACAAATAATTGGAGATGTTTTAATGATCTTTCTGTGGTCACTACCTTATGTATGTGCTTATTTATTTATCACAACAAATTATTCAAGACAATATTATACCACACATTGTGGCTTCTTTTTAGCTTCAACATTTTTTATCTTCAGGTGTAACACCTTTGTATAACAAGCTTTTCATCTCAGCAGTTCCCCCTTTCTGATTCTATGTCTTCTTTCTGTTAAATTATTCCTTTTATCCTGTTTAGTTTTTTGCATTTTCTTTTTGTGATGGCAAAGACACAGCAACCTACTCCACATGAATATATGTGTGCATTTTGGGGATTTTTTTCCTTGTTTCTCTTAAAATATGTTTTTAGCTGTGCTTATTCATTTTTAATAAGAAATTTATTATCTAAAGAATGCAAAAGGAGTTGACCTACCCTTTTTTTTCACAATAAGTGAAATAATTGTGTGTCTATTTTTATTGCCCAATAGTTTCTCCATTCTCATATAGGAACTTTTTTTTATATTAAGTGATCAGAATAGCATGTGGTTCTTGAAAAGTGGTTTCCTGGGTAGTTAACCAGTGCTCTAACAATTTCCTGTGACTTAGATTTGATCCCTTCAATATTGATGTTTCCCAGGATTTGATGGTGCATTGAGATTGTATTCCTGTTTTCTTGGAGTTATTATTTCTCCCAAGATTGGAAACCCCACATTGATTCATGTTCTCCTGCACAGAGCTGCATAAACCCACTGTCTCCAAATGCAGGTTTGAACTAGACTGTGGATTATGTATAGCCTTTTCTCATTCATCTCTCATAAGAAAGCAATTATAAAGAGGGGAAAAGGTAATATAAGATTTTTAAGAAAAAGTTTCCATATGGTCGAGAGACCAATCCGATACTTTGTAAAGGCTACTATACAAGTATAGTATAGTATAGTATAGTATAGTATAGTATAGTATAGTATAG
>WNWU01000006.1:47160345-47195200 GCA_012654045.1 Ptyas mucosa | reverse complement strand
AGTATAGTATAGTATAGTATAGTATAGTATAGTATAGTATAGTATAGTAACAAGAATATTAATTATCCAAAAGTCTTCATTTTAAATGGAAAGCTATTGTCATCAGAGAATTCTAAAACTTTGAATGGATGCTGTGTCTGGACAAATTTTTGATCAAAGTAATTCTTTTAAGTGTTCAACAAAGTTAGGACTCCACACAGCCCACAGAACAGAGTGCCCACACCACTCAGATTAACAAACAAAGCTGCTGCACTTGAACAATACATGTACAGAAGCCCTACTGATCAACGGGAGGTGGCTAATTAGGCAGATTGGCTCTGCCTCAGCACTTTGGAGAGGTGGATTGATGCAAAAGAACTTATCCAACTTGGGATAGCATTAATTAACTCATCACAAATCATTATATAGCTTTATTCTTTTTAAGTAAGGAGAGGGAAGACATTTCTTCATTTCCTATTTGGATGCAGATTTATCTAAGCTAGCACTTTTAAACCAGTTTATGAAATATAACTATTCAAAATTTCCATTTCTCTGAATAATGTGCTACAGTTCTCTATATATTATAGCAAGAATGAGTGAAAATATATAACATAGAAAAATTGAAAATGGCTTTGAAAGATGTCTGTGAAAATGTATTCATCTTTTCATATGAAAGTTTTTTAAAAAGAAGCTGATATGGATATGAAAGGGGCTAAATGTAGGAAAAGAATAATATAAAAAACTAAGAAAAACATAAATTGATAGATTCATCACTTCTTATTTTAAGAACTCTACAAACATATTATAATAGTTTACTTGAGTACTATAATTTATAAACTCTTCACTTATTTTATTCCTTATATCCTTAGGTGCAACGTATACTGGATGCTAAAGATCTATATTCACACATATCTTACCCAGAATGTGCACAATTGATCCTAGGCTTATTTCAGCCTTTGATATGAAGAATTTTGACAAATAGGGATATGTCCATAGAAGGTCAAAGAAGGAAGCAATGCTCCTGAATATCAAATTCTCTTTTAAAAAAGTCAAAGGTAATAGGTTTGTGTTTAGTTTTGTGAAACTAAGATGGTTTTACTGTTGCCTTCAAACATCTGAATGGTTTTATTTAGATGTTTTAAAAACAGTTTACTGTGGTCAAAGTGGCAATTGTAAATAAGATATACATTAATTGTATTGATGCTATGAACTAGTTCACTGCTCAGTGGGTGTAATAGTCTCATTTGTTAGACATACTAGATAACTATCAATTTACTGTATCAGCATGGATTTGTAGTATTTTGAAATCTCTTCTAATCCCATCATTCTATGTTGTTCCTATTAAATTGAGTATAAGTTATATAAACCTAGCATAAGTCCTTTAGCTTTAGAAAATGTTCAAATATCATCTACATCACTCAAGGTAAAGTTGACTATTGAAGGGGGAGAAACTACGAACTAGATACAGTGATGGAAAGAAGAATAGACCAGAATTGTATAGCAATAGGAAATTTGCAAGGTTGCTTAACAGCTGGGAAGACTAGCTCTCCATTGTAGCACCTGTCCCAATGGAATGAGGTAGCAGAGTTAGAGGAAGAACAGAAGTGGCCTCTCTAGAGGGTAAAGTGAAAGAAGGCATGAAAGGACTGATGGGACAACAGATGAGGAAATGACAATCATAGTGTTTCATGGTGGTTGAAAGATAATGGAAAAGGAGGTGGAAATAGAATAGGGGAGCAGGGAAACAGCTTCACTGTGGATATTGATAGCTGATAATTGTAAACAAAAGGGGGGAAAGCTACATAAGCCTGAGCCTCATTTTCACCAACATGAAAGATTTTAGTCTGCAGTTCTTATGTTGAGTCACCCTAGACTAATTTATTTTAGTATCTGGAAATATCAAGTCTTTGGACCTGAATATGAGAGTCTGGTTGTTTATGAAATCCATATTTGATATTCTAGAAGCTATTGCTTTTCTTCCAGCAGTTTGCTATGGACCAGACTGCACATGTCCTGAGATTGGAACCTGAACCTTTGCCTGGAAAGTAATCCATCTTTGGAAATAACTCTTGTTAATACCCTTTTAAAAGCACACAGAGCAGTTTTACACAGCATTATTACACAACCCCCTAGCTTCTTCAGCTTAGCATCAATTCCTGACACAGTCCTGCTTTGTTGAAGGTGAACTTTCAAATGTGGATGATAGAGATCTCTTCTGTTTAGAAAAGTAACTGAACAAACCCTTCAGTTCATATTATTAATCTACGAGATAGCTCCCCTTGGGAAACTCGAACATATTTGCTTCTATCAATCCTGAAATGCCAGCTAAAAATAAATACAGAAATACCAGTTTGTAAATATATTCATAAGAGACTTTCCCTATGGTAATAACATCTACCCTTTTGAAAGAGCTCTAAGGCTGGTTTAATCCAGGTCTGGCATTTTGTTGTTGTTGCAGGTTCTGCAGCTAAGTGTGAAGGAAGAATATGGTGGATCTCTGACATTGTTCCTAGTGAAAATCTGGATGTGAGAGAAATTATGTTCAGAGCATCAGGCTGAAAATCACAATCGCTAAGCTACCACATTCATTGAACTTGTTTTCAGCAATAATGATGATATAAAAAGGAATATTGCCAACCAGCAGACTGAGAAATGAAAGTGACATCTGAGGTTGCACAAATGTATTTGCACAGTAGTATTTTCCTATCCAGTCCTTCCATCACCACAACTTCTTCTGAGTCCCACCTCCCTGAGAAGAAGTGAAAGTGCTGAGATGGGGAAGATGTTTCGCTGATAAATTCACCAATTCAGTTCACCTCCAGCTGTTCCAAATAATGTTGCACTAATGATTAGTGGAAATGGAACCAGTTCATTACTAAAAACATGCTAGTTCACAGTATGCTCTGCATCTTACTGACCTACACCTATCTTGTGGGTAATACTGTTTGTTCACAGGAGATTTGACAAACTAATGAGAACACTATAAACTACATGAACAGTGATTTCATTTAACTTTGTAATTATTCAGAATGTGATCTCTAACAACTAGCAAAATCACTTGCAGAATTATTGATGGAGATGTTTAGTGTATTTGGATATTCTGGTGCTGATTATTTGAGTAAACATGTAGTGATAACAAACCTCAGTTTAATCCACATTATTTCCATGCACCCCATTGGACTCTCATGCCCCCACCCAAATAATTATTATCTTCCCATCTGCTAATTCACAGGCAAGTAGGTATATCCATCTATAGCTTCCTTTCCTTTGTGATGTATATATGCATGTATAGTAACATTATTTAATGCTACTATAGCCATCACAAAAAACTGATGACAAAGTCTGGCCATCTTGGGAAAAGAAATGAATGGGCTGATTTTGAAGACGATTTGAAGTTTACTAGTGTCACTATTGCAATTAGTGTAGCTATGTAATGTTCATACAAAGATTTGTAGCTCAATGAATTCTGCCATGTATCTTTGTGATGGAATGAATGGATATATATGGAAGATGGAACACATGAGATTCACTCAAAGAAAAGGCATAAGGATTGTTCTAATATGGATTCTTCTAATGCTATAGCTTCTGCAGGACATGGGAAATGCCAGAATGAAAATGTGTACAAAGGCAGAAATGAAGCTTCTAGTTCAGAAAGAAAACAATAAAAACAATTCAGTTGTATTTGTTCTTATATATCCTAATGAATGTTCTAAGTAGTGATGACAGAAACAGCCACTCACAGCTTGCAGAACCCAGCTCCTTTCCTGGTTTTCCTCCTTTCCATCTTCAGTGCAGCACAAGATTAGCATCTTCTCCAGGGGATGCTAGTTCTGTTTTTTAAAATAAAAATCTAGCCATGTATAAAGAGGTTACATAAGGCCTAACAAAGACTTCAGAAGGTGCCAGCCATGGCAGATATTTCTACAGAAGTCAGGTTTCCAGTCTCCTCAGAAGCCCAACTAAAATAGCTATGGGGTGAGCACTGACCAGAGGAGTGAGGACTTGCCCACAGAAGCCAAAAATTATCAATAGGAGCTGGACAGATCACAGCTTCTCATTGCTTCATCAACCACATCATTGATAAAGTGTCCTATATTTGATTCATGACAAATTGTGCTGGGAGCAGATAGAAAATACTACTTTGAAATTGGAACAGCTAAATATGACTTCAAATTGCCTTAACCGTGGGCTGGAGATGAGATAACTGCAACACCATGAGGACACATTATATAAAAGTAGTTTGCGCCACACATAGGGAAATGTAAGGATGAGTCTTGTTGGTCCCTGGAGGGTGAGGAAAGGGATTTAACTTTCACAAATCCTCAGTGACATATTTGGAAAAATAAAAGTTTGAACAGGCTTGAAATTGTAATAGAAATAAATCCTTTTGAAAGAAAATAGCTCTGTTAATTAAGCATAGTTCCAAATCATACCCAGAGGGTGTATTGGTGCAATCCCAAATTTTGTTCTGGACATCCAGATGAGATCTACCACAGTCCTGCTACTTCAGTCTTTTTCATCTGGAATTAATATGAAAAGCTTCTGATCCTTCCCTTCTCCCCCTTCCCCTCCCACCTTCAATTTGGCAATATGGACTTAAATCCCTACATTACCCTAAACACGCACTGCAAATGTCACAAGGAATCTTCTCCTTAAGCTCCCAGACTGTGAATATAACAAGTATTAGAAAGAGCTAATGCCTCTAAACAAGCAAGATGGAACTGTAGATCTGAATTTTTTGGCATGTGATGTTTTCTTTTTAAAAGGAAGTATTGGAGAAGCAGAAGCAGAAAAATGAGCAAAAAGCAGAGCCAATGGCTACAAATTGGATAATAAATTGGTTATCAGATTTCCTGAGGTTTGGGAGGGGAGCTTAAATCTTGTGTTCCTTCAGGCAAAATTACCCAGCCTTCTTGAATAATTCAATCTTTATCAAAACCTCTCACAAATAATGCTGTTGTAGGCCCAAGGGAAGCTTATTCCTGTGGGTTGTTCTTGAGGTTACCTTTCTATTCCTAGAGCAGAGATTGACCTGAAAAGGTGGTTCAGAAAAATGCTACTCCAACTACTATTAGCCCAACCAAAGGCAGAAGTCAAAATTAATAGAACCTGATGTCTCCAACATCTGGATAAACATAGTTTGCTGACCCCTGTATTTGTAGAAAAATAAGTCATCCTATACTGAGATGAAGGGAAAGAAAGAATATTTAAGCAAGTAAGCCTCTGGCTTAATTGTGAGTGAAGAAAACATCTGATAGTTTTGAAGGGGACATATAACTCAGGCTACCCTGAATCAAGGGTGGGTTCCACTTACCTTTACTATCAGTTTGCAGTGGGAGCGCACGCATGCTTTTGCTTCACTTGCGTGCACGCCCCCGCTTCTGCACATGCACAAAAGCTTCTGCGCATGCGCAGATCACCCATGATGACGTTGTGGCGGGTGGATGGAGCCTCTTGCCGGTTTTACTACTATAGAACCGGACCGAACCAGGAGCAGCCCACCACTGCCCTGAATGCAAATGTGGGAACAATAGACCAAATTATAGTCGTACATTTGCAAAAAACTGTGGTGTTCAGCTCTGGTGTCCTCGTTTTCAGCCACCCTGTTCTATTCCTTCTACTGATCCCATGGGCAAAACCATGTTGGGGGTAGAGCAAGTGACCACAGTGTGACATCACTATGACCTCTACCAGGTGCCTAAGACTTTCTCCATGTTTTCTGCTTCTTTCTCTTGTTTGTGTAGCCACCAAGCACACTCTATCCTTATTAACTGTTTGTGGATTCTCCTCTTCCCTTCCCTTTGGGCTTTTGTAAACTTTAAAGGTCTCCAAGCTAATCCATACCCATGTCCTTTATGTGGGTACACTTACAATTTAACTTTTGATATGCACAAGAAGTAGTGTTTAGTATTTAGAGCAGTGTATATCAGACTTAGCAACTCTAAAATTGGTGGACTTCAACTCCCAGAATTCCATGGCCACCATGACATGCTTTGTGAGAAGAAGCCTCCTCACCTGGCGCAAAACATGCTCATTAGCCTCCTTTTGCCTATCTTTATCCTGGCATCAGCTTGAGCCTCATAGCCCCTCCCTTCCAGCTCACACCTCTTTTGGCCTCGCCCATGGATGCAACAGGGCTTATTTCTTGGCTCTTCTCTACTCAATCTTAAAATAGCTTTTTTAATTAAGTCCTGGTTTTCACAAGAAAATTAAAGGAATATTATCATTTCAAACCAATTCGGTATTTTAAAAGGTTTAATAAATTAGTGTGCTGTTCAAAATTAAACACAATATTTCATCTTTGGCTGTTAAGATCATTAAATATTTAATCAAATTCTTGGGCAGATTTATTGCTGTGGGCGAAGGGGGCTGTTGATTATCTGCCTGACACTCTGATACTCATCAGAAAGCAGTGGCTCTGATGGAGTTTTGCTCTGAGCAGGGGAAAAAAACAGTTGTAGACCAATCAGTCAAGACACCTAGGAGCCTCCCCTTACAAACCAAGAGACTTGAAGAACTAAAATGAGGCCATTTCTCATCCTGTCCTCTGCTAGAATTAGCAGATTCAGACCTGAGCTTTCTGCTCTCACTGGCAGTTTTCCACATTGTTTCCTCACTGCTTCTCAGTCCTTTGCTGTGACTGACTTCTGACACCTCCATGATCAACCTTTCTGTGTAGTGACGTCTTGAATTCTTGGGAAATGACAGAATGAAGTAGATATGAAGCAAAGACTCCCTTCCTCCCTTCCTCCCTCCCTCCCTTCTTCCTTCCTTCCCTCCTGTCTTCCTTTCTTCCTACCTTTCTTCCTACCTACCTACCTCCTTTTTTCTGGGCAAAAATGGCAAGAAGCTCCTCTGACATTTTGGAATGTCATTTATTTGCTTAATGTTTATTTGCCCTGATGCCCATGCAGGAATTTAGCTCTCAAGTAAATATATTATCATACCTAAAAATCATAACAAGGTGAAATATCATATGCCAGAACTTGTGTTTAGAAGATCAGCTTGATACTTACTTTGTACACTAAAAGAGTCTCCTTATGTACCAGAGTTGCACTAACTTTGGAGCAGGGGCGGGTTCCAAATCTTGTCGCTACTGCTTCACTCATGCGCCACGCTCTTGCACTTCTGCGCATGTGCAGAAGCTTCTGTGCATGTGCAGAAGCATCCGGGTGGGTGGCAGAGCCTCTCGCCGCTGCTACCAGTTCGCCCAACCTGGTGCGAACCAGTAGCAACCCACCACTGCTTTGGAGGCTAAAGACAATACTTCCCCTTTGAATCTATGCTGGTCAGAGACCAAAATAATAATTTAATCTGAATGACCAGCTAGCAGGCCACCACCAAACAATGGCCAGGCTTGCAGAAAGATGATATGTGGTCAGGCCACAGGAACAACAAAATTTGCTTCAATTTAAATATAGGTATAATGCATTTTATAATTGCCATCTTTATCACATCAAAAATTGCCATTCAGCAGCAACTTTTAGAAGGGCATTGTGGGGCTCAATAGAGGACCAAGAGCCATAAGTTGTGCTCTTTACTGCTGGAGGTTAGAATATTGTCTCTTGTAGGGGGTAAATCAGAAAAGCAGTACAGATAGTCCTCGACTTACCACCACAATTGAGGCCAAAATTTCTATTGCTTTGCAAGACAGTTGTTAAGTCAATTTTGCCCCATTTTACAACTTTTCTTGCCATGGCTGTTAAGTGAATCACTGCAGTTGCTAAGTTAGTGACAAGGTTCTTAAGTGAATCTGGCTTCCCCATTGACTTTTCTTGTCAAAAGGTTGCAAAAGATAACTTGTCAGTTGCCAACTGTCTAAATTTTGATCACATGATCCTCAGGGCACTACAACCATCATAGATGTGAGCAAGTTGCCAAGCATCTTGATTTTGATCACATGATCATGAGGATGCTGCAATGATTGTGCAGCATTCTCATGATGCTGGCTGGAGAATTCTGGGAGTTGAAGTCCACATGTCTTAAAGCTGCCAAGTTTGAAGACCTCTGATTTAAATAATAGAAGGGATTGATCTTCAGGATTCAGGAAATCTTTTAGGCAAAATTTGCCATTTATCAGACCCACAGAAATTCAGTTCCTTTGGTCATGTCTGCCATTAGATGACAAAGGAATTTAAATCTTTCCTTGATATTTGGTTTTATTTTTTAAATTCCCAGATAGGTTACAACATACAAAGTTCCACTCACAGCAATTCAGTTGCTGCATCTCCTGGAATGTTATGAGAAGGCATCCCAGCCAAAACTCTCTGAGAAAAGCATCCTTCAGGCTCTTCATACCACTTTGAGAGTGAGTGCTTAGTTTTCAGTCAATGGAAAACATGGAAAGCTATGATTCATTTCTTGAGGTTACACAGCATGAGCAGGAACCATACCATGAATGAAACCCTATCATTCATTCATTCATTCATTCATTCATTCACTCATTCATTCATTCAATATAATTTATATGGCCACCCAACTCACTCTCAGTAACTCTGGTGGTTTACAAGGATAAAAACCAAATATAAAAAAATTTTTAAAAAAGCAAAAATTCCACATGCGCCCACCCTGGCGACAACAATTATCCAAGCTATTTGGGAGGAAAGAACTACTTCAACCTCAGATATCTTATCAATAATAAAAATTATGTATCTGTTTAGACGTTCATACCAGCACATATTTTCTTCCATAGATGGTTGAAATCTAGCAATTCCAATGGTTCAAGCAGGCAGACAGTCAGATTTTTCATATACCTTTTCAGTTGATCACATGATTTTCCTCACCCTCCATAAACAGCCCATGTTTTTGATGTAGTTTTTCTCCAGATGAATTTTGCAATCAGTTCAGCTTGAAGTTAGCACAAAAAGGGAAGGGAAGGGAGGTATTGTGCTTGTAACGTTTACCTATTCTGGGAATGGTTAATTAATGATTTTTCAGGATCTACTATTAGTCTTGTGATTTTAGTGATGAGCATGAATTTGAAATTATGTATTTAAAATCCAACACAGTCAACAAAGAAAAGGCTCTCCACATTGTCCACACAACAGATTGTGGTCAATGTTGTGGGGATTTTTTTTCACAGATACCTGTTTCTTCACAGAATAAGATCACTATTTATTATCCAAATATTATAGGCTAACATCATCATAAAATTAAAAGTTTTCCTACTGGGTTTTATGGACAAGGAATTAGAACAGAAACATGGGAAATTAATATTATATATGGTAACTATGGCAAGATTATTGAATGCAAAGGCTTGGGAAAGCAATAAAATGCCTACAGTGGAAGATTGTGTTATAAAATGAACTGAAATTGCAGAAAAGATGAAGCTGATCAGCTTGGTTTGAACAAAAATGATAAAGCTTTTTTCAAAGACACGAAATCTTTTTTGTTCAAAGAAGAAAAATGAATGGATGATTTTAGGATTTGGGAATTAGAAAGAGATGAAGGGGATGCAGAAACATTTAAGATAACTACTAGATAGAAAGAAGGGTGAAAAGCATAATTATTTTTTTTCTTTTTTAATTCTCTCTTCCTTCTCGCTTTCTTATTTTGTAATCTCATTTTTTCCAAAGCCTTCTTGGAAAATGCAATATATATTGCATTTATATATATGCAAATATATATATATAATGCATATATATAATGCATTTTCCAAGAAGGCTTATGCGTCCCTTCAGATATAGTAGGTACTTCCCTGGAAATAAGAAGGAAGTAATTTAAAGGGGATAGAAAAACTATATATCCCACTTTGGAGAGGAGAATTTTCTGTTGTAAAGGCTGTTCAGTGCAAGTGTGATTTAAAGATGAAACGCTTTAAGAAGCACAGTAGGAAGTCATCCCTCAAGAGCACCTACAAGCAGTTTGAGCAAGTACACAGGTCACAGCCTTCTTCATTACAGAAAGATGAATTATATCTTTTTAATTGCTATTTAAATTACAGTGATTATTTATACGTTTTGCATCCTTTTATTAATTAGCATCTAGAAACAGTGCAAATATATTTCCCCCATTGTACAAAGCAGCTACCTTACTAGGTGTTGTTCTCAATGCCTGTTAATAGAATTATTTTCAGGATGTATAGCTGGGTATTTCAAGGCTTATCATTTCTCTTGGGGCCAAATGCATGTTATTCTGTTCACCAAGTACCCAGAATGCCAATGAAACATGAATAGACAGCAAAGAGCAGGGCTCCTGAGAGCAACAATGACTTTCCAATGCTTCTCTTCTAGAACACGTTACAGCAACAAGCAGAATGAGTTGTGTCTTTCAAGCCACACTAAATCATGCTGCAGTTCATGAGTTCACCTTTCACCTCTCTGAAATTACACTGGAAATAAATCCCTGGTGGAGGAGTGCAGTAGGGGGAGGGCGACAGGCTAATTCAGCTGCCCCCTCTCAATGGAGCTCTACACAACCCAAGCGAAACGCTCCGTCACCTTGCTCTGAGAGGCCCAGCTGAAATTAATGGGTAGTCTCTTGCAGGAGTTCTCTCTTGCACAGTGCCCCCAACTATGCTCCAAAGAAACTACAGAAGTCAAACATAGGAGAGGGGTACTGCCACAGGTCTTTGGGAAATTGCAAGCAGATCATTTTTGCAGCTCACCCCTGTTCTTGCTTTTAACACATTTGATCAACCCTCTCTTACCTTCCCACCTGTTTGATATGGATTGGAACTGCAGCAGCATGTAAAGCATCCATCTACAACAAACGATGCTTTTGCTGGCTGGGAAAAACGAGTGTTACAATACATCTGAAGGGCCTCCCTTTGAGAAGAATTAGAATCATTGTTCAGCAGCTGCATCTCTGGAGGGGACAGTGGGTGGCAGGAAAGCAGCAAGAGCCGCAGTGGTGCAGTGGTTAGAATGCAGTACTGCAGGCTACTTGCTGCCTGTCGGCTGCCTGCAATTTGGCAGTTCGAATCTCACCAGGCTCAAGGTTGACTCAGCCTTCCATCCGAGGTCAGTAAAATGAGGACCCAAATTGTTGGGGGCAATATGTTGATTCTGTAAAGCCACTTAGAGAGGGCTATAAAGCACTGTGAAGCGGTATATAAGTCTATTGCTATTGCTATAAAGAGTAGATGTCTATGGAGATTCTCATTCATTCAGATCATGGTTGTCCCAAATGTCCTTTTCTTCAAAAAGCAACTGGACTTTCTTGGTTTTTTCCTTTGAAAAATCTCACTTCTCATCCAAGATGCTTCTTCAGTTCAGCACCTTTGGGACTTCAGGAGCAGGGTACAGTTTTTCCTCTGTTAGCAGCTTTCCCAACTGAAATTAGCTTTTCCCTGTCCCGCCCCCCCCCCCAAGAATTTTATGAGGTAAAAATGGATTGCTGGGCTAAAAATGGAAAGAGAGTGTAGACCAGGGGTGTCAAACTCAAGGCCCCGAGGTCAGATCTGGCCTGCAGGGTGCTGAGATCTGGCCCATGGGACCATCCTGGAAATAGTGAAGGACTGGCCCACGGTGCCTCTGCCAGCAAAAATGGAGCTCCATTTTTGCTGGCAGAGGGTTGCAGGAGGCCATTGTGGCTAAAAACGGAGCTCAGGAGCCTGTTTTCACTGAAAGAGCGCTCAGGCCACTACATGAGTGACATGAGTGATGTCAAGGTGGCCATGCCCACCTCAGCCCCCTGAGGTCAAACACAACCCTGATACGGCCCTCAATGAAATTGAATTTGACACCCCTGGTGTAGACTATAGAATAGAGGAAGGATGAAAAAAGTGTTCCTGCATTCCTGAGGACATCTCCTGCTGAAGGGGAAAAGGAACAATTAACTGAATATTATTTGCAATTGTAATGTAGTTTTCAATTTGGCCCCCCAACCTGCAGGAAATGAAACCTGGCAGCAGTAGCTTTTTAAGCCTGGTTCACAAAATCCCCATTTAGAGCCAACTCAGTATTATTCCATTGCAGCTGCTTTTGTGGTTTTCCAGAAGTAATTTGCAGGTTTGGGAGAAAATGGATCACAGATTAGGATCCTGGCATAAGCAGAGAGGCTATAATGCTTCCTTTGCTCTGCTGGGTCCTTCCCACCTGCCATTTTTATTGCAGGCAAAAATGCCATTTGCTTTAATGGGATCTTTTCCTCACAAAAACAGGTTCAGAAACTCCAGTCTGCATCTATATTAGGGGGCAACAGGTTAACTCTTTTCCCTGGCCATTTTCCTTTTTAAAAGCAATTTATGAAATGGCATGAATGTTTTCTCATCATATAAAATAAAAAATAGGTGACCAATCTGCCTTGTCTTCCATTATCAACGAGGTTACCTGATTCGCTCTCTTCTCCAAATTGTATTGCTCTGATGTGATCCCATGTTTACACAGCCACAACAAAAGCATTGGGTCCGTTAGCTCAGCATACTTCTATCGTGAAGTTGGCACCTTTATGCTCCAGAAGAAAACTGAGAGGCACGTCTAGTTGGCCTGCAGAGGGACCTTAATCTGGCAGTGTAGCATGACACCATCAGAGACTCTTTCCGTCATCCTCCTTGCTCAGAAAATTATGGCAGCTTTGGGGAATAAAATGATTCTTCAGTGACCCAAAATTAACATTTCCAAGTAGATAAATTATTATAAGCTTTCCCATTTGCATCACTGACTGCAGGCTCTTCATAAGACAATAAAAGAGCTAGCAGGAGATCATCTGCATAGGAAATGGCTCAGAGCCATGAATTCTTCCTTGGCAATTTCTTTTGTCAGTCAAATGAAGAAGTGTGAGCAGTATCTCAGGGGGGCTATTACTCTATTTTTCATTCCAGGTCCATTTTTTCCCCAAGATCCACTTATAACACTGCCAAACAATGGTCTTTCCCACACATAGAAACTCTCATCACCTTCGTATCGTTCATTAATTCTCTCAGTCTTTCACCATAAACAAATCAAAACAATCATTCCATTAGATTTATAATAATTCCTTTCCCATGTTACAGATGAACGAACTTCTGCTCAACCTACAGTATGTTAGAGATATGCAGAAGATTCTATGCATGTAGGAGTCCATGCAACCAAAAGCCAGCTTGATGTGGTTTGTGCCCATATCAAAATACACGTTTAGTCTGTATGCAGACCTGAAGCATGATGTGTGGGTAGAAATGTACTGGAATGGAAAAAGCAGGAAAAAAGCATGGTCATTAGTGGTGGGAGTAGTGTGTGGTCACAGTTAAGAGGGGATAGAAAAAGGAAGGCACTGGGAAAATCAGAGGAGGGTTGAGCAAGCTGCTTGAGTTTGCTGGTATCATCCTCAAATTCAAGTGTGTCACATCCATCTAGCCCTCTATGGGTGAGTAGATTGTATATGCCTTACTTGAATTCAAGGACAGTGATGATTAAGAATGGTGGGAAAGGAAGGTGCTAGTAAAACTAGGAGATGAACTGACACAGGAGAAAGAGGGAGACATTCAATCCTTTCCCAATGTGCCCTATAAGACTACTTTGGAATTTGTCTTATTTATTTATTTATTGGTTCAATTTATATGCCGCCCTTCTCCGGAGACTCAGGGCGGCTTACAATGCGTTCAGAAATAGCCTTCATACTTTTGTATATACCTGCTTAGTAGGGCTTTCGGCCCCCCCCAAGCGGTGTTCTTTTTTTATACAAAGTCAGCTTATTGCCCCCACAATCCGGGTCCTCATTTTATCTACCTGAGTCAACCTTGAGCCTGGTGAGATTCAAACTTGCAGTAATTGCAGGCAGCTGGTGCTAGTTAACAGCACTTTAGTCTGCTGTGCCACCAAGGCTCATATGTCTTGGTGCCTACTTACTCATATATATGATACCAATTAATTGGTATACATCTTAGTCTTTTTATATCTAATTAAACCTATACGTTCACTTCCTTGCATGTAACTCCATTCCACAAGATCTATCCACCTTCATTCAGATCAATCACATTCTCCCCCTTCTATCTTAGTTTCACAAACACAACATACAGTGATTTTCTTTCTTTCTTTCATTCATTGCTTAATTCATTACATTCTTTACATATTACTCCTCTTACTTTTCAATTAAATTTTCCATATAATTTTGTCATTGCCAAATGGAGCCATAAATATTCACTTCCCCTGCCCACTATGGCTTTAGGCAATTCAGGCTTTCAAATAATGCTTTTGAGTAGTGTAAAGCAGAAAAAGTACAAAGTTGCTAACTTAATCATTCCCGTATCTATGCAGCCCTCCCTGTTAATCTTAAGGACAGAAAGTACCAATCAATCTGGGCACAGTTTGGATAATATGCAACAAGCTCAGCCAAAGCCCAGTTTTATGGCCAGCATCTCACATTATTGTATGCAAATTAAAATGTCTAATCTATGTCCGGATGCTGTTACCTGCATGCTAGCCATCCAGAAGTAGATCCAATGTAGGGCTAACAGGAAAAGGCTGTTCTAATTAATATAGAAAACATTCCATATACACAGCCTTTAGTGTAAAGACTTGCATGTTTATTTCTTTCTCTATTGTACCTTTTCTATATCTTGGCTGTAAAACTTCAAAGGATCTTGGGAGGGCAATAGAGATTTTTTTTTTAAAAAAAATACTCCCTTCTGCAAACCATTGTTACTTGGAATTTTTGCAGCCAAGCAATGCTAGCAGTCATAAGACATAACTTCTGCCATTCTTCTGAATTTTTCTCAAGTTATATTTTAAGTTCCTCCGTTAAATAAATTTCCAAACACAATTTATCTCCCATAGCCCTTTTCATGTCCTGCTAATTTATGTTCCTTTATCATAACTCGCTTAACTACCGTCTTGGTTGTTTTTATGGCTGCAGCAGAGATTTCTAGAGTGGGACATGGCCCAAAAGCTCATTACATGCAAGTCGTCTGTCGAAGTCATTAGCAAAGCCCAGAGGTGACCTCCCTTTTGTACTTCTGTTAACAGGAGGTTTTCATGGAAAATCCACCTGCCAATTAAAAATCTGACCTTCCACTTCCTTATTTTTAAAATGTTTTTAGTTGATTTCTGTCCAGAAACTGAATGTGCATATAAGTACTGTTTACACTTGCAGTAGCAATGGGTGTGGGGAAAGGAGATGGGCTCTCTGCATCCCTGCAATCCCTTTTCTTTTTACACACCCCCTTCATCCCTGTCTTTGATCATGCACACCCCAGTAGATAGTAATAGTCCTTCCCTGTCCTCAAGAAGGTAAAAGCTGTTTCTGTTTGGTTATCCTCATCTCTGACCAGGAAAGCTCACCAAGGGCTGAGTACAAGATTGCTGCCATTTATTCTTTCACTTTTTTGTGACATCCTCTTTTTCCCCCCTTCTCTTTCTGGTGCTCCCACTGTCAGAAAACCCCAGCTCCAATTAAAAACTCTGAGACAGGCATTTTCTCAGAATAGGTATACTGGCACATCTGGGAAAACCCAAATCTGAGAGTTCCGGGTTTTCCTTCAGTAAATCAAAACCCCAAATCCAGCCCCTTCATCCATCAGTCCATCACATGGTCCAGTCACCATCCGTCCCATCTGGAGACACCATTCCAACCACTCCTTCTCCAGATGCAGGACTGCCATGACATTGATCGAAAAAAAGAATGCTATTTTGTCTAACTACATTCCCTCTACTAAATCCCCCCTCCTAATTTCTCACGCACAAGAAGGTGGCAGCATGGAAGCTTCCGGTGTTAATATGGCTTCCAAAGCTGACACCCACTGTTTCAGTCACACCTTCTTCTTCTTCTTTCTTTTCCAATCAATAGACAGTCTGGGAAAAGATAGATAGCACTTACTGATGATCTGATCTAAACTGAACAGCTGAAGAAGGCTTTTGATATTGGCCACCCTGGTCTAGATAACATATAAAGTGGGTGTGTGATCTCAGTAAGGTGCAGCAAGATTGGTTGGATTGTTCTGATATAGAATTGTCTCTGCCTTTAGACAGGAGTGCATCTGAAATGCACTGATATTTTTCTGTGTCTGGCAAAACAGCATTTTGTAGCCTAGAAGGAATGACAACCTCCATCCTCTGTTTACCTGTTCCTTCATTCATAAATGGAAGATCAACTTTGTTTCCACAGAACTTATAATGATTCCTCTTTATCCCAGGTGTGAAATGCTACCAGTTCAGGCAAACCGATAGTAAAAAAATTTGCATTTGGCGCGCACTGTGCATGCGTGCTCACACAGCATGCATTTGGCATGCTCTGTGCATGCGCATGCATAGCGTGCATTTGGCACATACCACACGTGCATGTGCAGCGAATCAGTGGCAAACCTCGGAGGATTTCACCACTGCTTTATCCAAACCACTTGAACCCATGAGCCCTGGCCACTGTTTCCTATACTTCTATACCTCTGTTGCAATTTCACTTATATCACCCATTGCTTCTTTTAGACTGCTGCATCTCTGCTCAGGTTGTTTAGCCCAGCACTCACACCAGTGGTGGGTTGCTACTGGTTCTCCCCAGTTCTTGTGAACCAGTAGTGGAAATTTTGAGTAGTTTGATGAACCGGTAAATACCACCTCTGCCTGTCCCTGTCCCCAATCTATTCGCTGCCTCCCGAGTCCCAGCTGACCGGCTAGAAGGAAAAAATCAGGGCTCACTTGACAAAGAGGGAAAAAAACCAAGACACTTTAGCTTTAAATTGAGAAGCCAACAAGCCTCCCAACTGATCGGCTAGAACCAATCCGCTCCTTGTAAACCATTCGGTGGTAGTAGATTGGCAATTGAGGCCAAGCTGCCTTTCTAAGGTGGGTAAAATGAGGACTCAGTTGTGGGGGCAATAAGCTGACTTTGTATAAAAATATACAAAAGTATGAAGGCTACTGAGCCGCCCTGAGTCTCCGGAGAAGGGCGGCATATAAATAAAATAAAATTTAAAAAGCGGTTTCCGATGCTCTTGGTGGTGGCAGAGCAGCAAAAAACTATTTAAACTCTTGCCTCGGTGCTTCAAAGGGCCACCCTACAGCTGATCAGTGGTAAAAGGCAGTGTGGCCATAGACCAGTACGCTCCAAAAACAAATGGGTAGACCAGTACGGCTCTGTAAGCAGTTAAAAGCCTGGTAGACCAGTACCTCTGCTAAATCTTAAAGAATTTTTTATCACATGACCATCAAACCACATCCACAAAATAAGCCATGCCCACAGAACCAGTAGTAAAAATTTTAGAACCCACCCCTGACTCACACCTTCTGATTTAGTGGCCTCTGGTTGGGATCAATTTTCATATTTTTTTAAAAAGAAAAACATGGGTAGGTAGCTAAGAATTACAGAAGTTGTAGTCCACTACATCTGAAAGCCTGGAAAAGGCTCTTTTAATTCCTCTTCTAACTTCTTAGGAAACTGGTTGCCTGCTAATAACACTAATATCTGCAGATATTGCTACTTTCCTACTGGGAAAAGTCAAGAGTAGAAAGATAGTCAAATATTAAATACCAGTCCTAAAAGCAGTGTATAAATAGGCCAGCAATCACAGTCAGTGTGAAATATGGTCAGTGTGAAATATTTACATTATGAAAGATGGGAGGGGACAATAAGACTTCAATACGCACAATGGTGGAAAGGTTTAACATCATCCACAATGGAAGAATGGATGGTGAAGATGATGGAATTTGCCACAATGGCTAAACTGACAGTTTTGATTAGAGAAAAGACACTAATTACCGTATTTTTCCTTGTATAAGATGATACTTTTTCTTTAAAATATTTACCTAAAAATGGTGGGGCATCTGATACCCGGGGGGGCCGAGAGGAGAACCATAGTTGCGAGACTGCTGATACCTTATCTCCGCAAACTAGCCTCACGAGCGAAGCTTCCAATTGCAGAGACAAGCTAACAGGTTTCCTCCAATCATGAGCCTTATGTAACTGATGTCAGCTGATGCTGTAGAGAGCGTGTAGCTGTAGCCAGTGCCCAGATGTGACAGGGAACAGTAATGTCAGAGCATTCTGACTGAGCCCATAAAAATAATAGAAAACAAAAATAAATAAATACTGGTACGGTAAGCGAATGTCTTACTCTGCAAAATTAATGTCTTCTATTTAATGTTTAAAATATTGATTTCTGAATTTTGGGTAAGAAAAGTGAGGGGGGGCATCCTATACATGGGGGCATCTTATAGGTGGAAAAATATGGTAAGTTTAATGCCTATTGGAAGAAATCTCTTTTGGACTTTTTGCATGAAACAGGAAAAAATGAAATAATAAGGTAAGGTTTTGTTGATTAGAAAAAATAGTATTGTAATCTATAAATTATTATAGGAAAAATGAAAGTTATGTTGTAACCTTCGAGCAAGAGTTTACTTTATGTTTATACTTACAACTGCTGTAAAAGAAACTCAGAAATCTCTTCTTTGTTCTTTTTTTTCTTTTCTTTACTTTTAACTTTGTTCTTTTTACTTTCCTTATTTTTTCTTTCTTTATTTTAATATTAGTTTTTAACTTCCTTGTTTAAAATTCTAATTAAATTATTTTAAAAAATAAAAGGACTAAAAGTTCTGCTTTTTTTTTAATCCACTGAATTCTCATAATACCTGCATGAAAATCACATACTTCAATTACTTGATGGTTGATACATTTTATTACTGTATTTTCAATGGGGGGGGGGGATAGGAGCAACCTATACTACTCCCCTGAAGTTCTAGTTTCTGTTAATTTTATTGAGCAGCCTAAATTATATTAGACAGGCCCATTAACACACAAGCAGAATCATCCTGGTTGTCCCTCCGTCACAGGCATTCAAGATGTCACTTGCTCTGTAATGATTCCCAAAAGTCATTTCTCATTTTTATAACAATACAAAAATATGCATCATTAGTCCATCTCATTCATAACTGGGCCAGCAAGAGAGATAGCCTTGTTTTCCTCTGTATGTCTTTCATTCTTAAAATGCTCTGCCTTGCTACTCTTATTTATATTTTAATACTTCCCATATGCTTTCCCCTTACAGAGTTTACATTCCTTTGGTTATTTCCCCAGAAAGCCACTTTTCATTATAATATATTTCCCCAAGAAAATTTATTCATCATCCTTTTTTCTATGACAGCCACGTTTTTCCACAACGGGAAATTAAACACTGTGCCATATGGCCAGAGCAACAAACTTTTAGTACTTGCTTGCTCAATTGTTTTAACACATTGCCGCCTTTGTACAACATTCTGTTTGCCCAACTAGCATCAGGCTTGTGCCTGACATATGCATTAGGCATGTTAATGGCATGGAGGAAATGAAGTGAAGTTGACAACATGAGGAAAGAACAGTACAATCCCATTAAGGACTTATCATTTTTAGGTTTATATGGTTGGGGGAAGGGAAGAAGGCTTAAACTAATCACCCCCAGAACAGGTTCCGTTGTTAACCAGCTGTGCAGCCAGATGTTACTGCCATTCAGAGCCCACACAGGGGCTCTGTTCATATTGTTACCTCTGTGTTGCTGTTCTACTTTTGTGTCACTCATTTTGTCCTTAGTTTATCTTTTGAATCGTTCGCTTTTGTTGAAGCCCATGTCTCTTTTCTATTTTCTTCCATTTTCGAGTGATTAGGAAATGCCTATGACTTATTCGCCCCTTTCTTTAAGTTATTACTTCTCAGTTGGCTTACATAACCTGATAAATCTATGTGCCACGTTACATACCGTATTTTTCGGAGTATAAGACGCACTTTAGTTTTTGGTGGGGACAATAAGAAAAAGGTTGATTGGCAGGTGGATCGGCCTCCTGGAATACCCCCAATCAGCTGTTCCCGGAGGTGAATTTTTAGCAACAGGTTCCTTGGTTGTGAGCTCTGTGCCTTGTTTTTTGTTTTTTGTTTTTTTTGCTTTTTTTCCTGCCTCTGAAAGCCTCCAAAACAGAGCTTCAGAAAAAAAGCGTCTGAAGCTCTGTTTGGGGGCTTCTTTTCTGAAGCTTCGTTTCTGGTGCTTTTTTCAGCCTCTGAAACCTCTGTTTGAGAAGCTGGGCGGGGCTACATTTGGAGTATAAGACGCACCCAGATTTTCACCCTCTTTTGGGGGGGACGGGAAAGGTGCGTCTTATACTCCAATAAATACAGTAATTTGGACTTTTACTAGAAGTCCCTGGGTTCATTCTGAATGGCTCAAAGGAGTTGCCCCTCAAGAAACTTGGAGAATAACATAGTTATTAAGAAAACATATTCCTACCTACAGTCTGATGTGGTCCCTTACTCTTAGTTTTTCAATTTTTTCCACCCTAATTATCGAGGGATCCATTGCTTTCAACTGTTATAGAAAATGTCATATAAGTCAAATTTGTGAGTGGTTTAACATGACTGTTGTAAGAGCTTGAAAGGGCTCTATTTTCCTTGCAGAGCCAAAAATGTTGTCAAACTAGGCTAAATGAAATATGACTTGACCCATTCCTTGTATGTCTACCCTTTGAAAACATTTCGTTAATCCTTTGCCAGCTTTTTCAGTTTGTTTTCTGTAGGCTCAAGAGCTAAAAGATTAAAAATGTCATCTGAAAAGTTAATCTGGCCAGATATTTTGCTCACTCAGGAGAACTGGAATCGTTTTCTTTAAAGCTGGGAATATTTATTTAAGCATAGGTTTCTTCTTTAATTTGTTATTCCTGGATGTGGTAAAAATGAACTATTAACTCATTATTACTAATAATTTAAAACAATGACTATTTGTCATACTTTAGGACTTTCAATTAAAGTCAGGATTCGCATGAATAATTTTACAGCCATTTATCAGGAGGGAAAATTAAGAAGTATTCATAGTATTCTAAATTATATGATTTGGAAACTTATATTGTTAACTTGGTCTGTTTATCTGGAAATAAAAAGGGATATTAGGTTGGCTTGCTTCTCTCTATTTATTTTTCCTCTGAAACATTCTGATTTTTTTTTCAGCTGACTTTTGTTTTCCCTGAAATAGCTACATTATTATCCAAGTGATCTCCTCCTTTATTATTCTTTACTGTGTGTTTTTTTCCTTTAAAAACAACTGTTAAAATCTATCTTGAGGTATGTGACTTTATGACTGACATGATATCCAATTGATGAATCTCTTAAAGTGGACAAAAAATTGCCTGGGGGGGTGGGGAAGGGAATTTGATAAGAAGCAGAAAGAAAATTGTCTTATATTTCAATTTTAAACACTGAATTATACCCAGGCATACCATGTAAATTTGTCTTATTTAAGCATAAGTTTTCCTTTTTCTTTTTTGTGATATGTCATAAACCTTTTTCTTTGACTAGCTTTGTTATCTTTTTTAATTACAAGATGGGTAGATGGTGCAGAGGATTCAGCCAAATCCTTGGGGCGGGGGAGGGAGTGTAGGGGCAGAATGGGGAAATTCTGAGCATGTTCATTTTCTGAAAGCAGAAAAGATGAGTAATTAATTCCATACTGAGCCTTCATGAAATTCTTGTCTAGATGTTTTTTCTAAAGCTCCATAGCACTGAAGATTTTTATTATGGTTTGTCACACGGTAAGCCAGATGTTCAGAGTGGATTTGGCATTTTTGTCTACCTATCAAGTCCTTTCCAAGGACCTGGGGTAGGCAGATCTGGATATTCAATGGTGTTGCAGATATTGTTGCAAGATGGAAACTGTTCCGTGTAAAGCTGCCTTTTGCAATTGATTGATGGTGAATTTGTTAGTGACGATGGCATTTAAGTAGTGCTCCAGTTGTTTTGGGATTGCACCCAAGACCCCTATTACGATTGGTGCTATCTTTGCTATTATTGTTATAGTTATTCTTTAATTCAATTCACAGCCTAGGACTGTGAAAAAAAATAACACTTCAAGTCCTAACCAAGGACCTAAGATCTGTTAAAGTAACATCTAAGTATATAGGCAATTCCAAGTAAGGTGGTTTTTTTGCAAAATCAGAATATTTAGGTCTAATAAGTTAAAAATTCCCATGTATCAAGGAAGCCTTGGTGGTATTTCTACAAGGATTCCTATTACTATTGGTACAACCATTGATTTCTTCTTCCTCCACAATCGCTCAACTTCAATTTGCAAATCACAATATTTTGTTATTCTTTCTAGTGGACCAGAGGAATACTGTGGATATAATTTACTTGGATTTCAGTAAGGTATTTGATAAAATAGACTATAACCTACTGCTTGATAAGATAGAAAAATGTGGGTTAGACAGCATCACCACCAGATGGATTTGTAACTAGCTGACTAATTGTACTCAGTGTGTAGTCCTCAATGGAACTACATCTACATGGAGAGAAGTATGCAGTGGGATATACCAAGGCTCTGTTTTAGGCCCAAAAACTTCATCAATGATTTGGACAAGGGGATAGATGGGGAACTCATCAAATTTCCAGACAACACCAAGCTGGCAGGAATAGTCAACATTCCAGAAGATAGGCTTAAGATACAGAAGGATATTGGGCGCTATCTAACAAAATGAAATTCAATGGTGAAAAAAGCAAGGAATCTACATTTAGGCACGAAAAACAAAATGCACAGATACAGTATATGTGGTACCTCTCTTAATAGTAGTAACTGTGAGAGGGATCTTGGAGTCCTAGTTGGCAATCATTTAAATATGAGCCAGCAGTGTGCTGCAGCTGCCAAAAAAGCCAACACAATTCTAGGCTGCATTAACAGAGGGATAGAATCAAGATCATGTGAAGTGTTAATACCACTTTATAATGACTTGGTAAGGCCACACCTGGAATACTGCATCCAGTTTTGGTCACTACAATGTAACAAAGATGTTGAGACTCTAGAAAGAGTGCAGAAAAGAGCAACAAAGATGGTTGCTGGAATTGAGTATGTCTAATTTAATGAAAAGAAGGACTGGGGTGACATGACAGCAGTGTTCCGATATCTCAGGGGTTGCCACAAAGAAGAGGGAGTCAGGCTATTCTCCAAAGCACCTGAGGGCAGGACAAGAAGCAAGAAACTATTCAAGGAGAGAAGCAACCTAGAACTAAGAAGAAATTTTCTAGTAGTTAGAACAATTAATCAGTGGAATAACTTGCCTCCAGAAGTTGTGAATGCTCCAACACTGGAAATTTAAAGAAAAGATTGGACAACAATTTCTCTGAAATGGTTTAGAGTTTCCTGCCCAAGCAGGGAGTTGAACTTTAAGACCTCCAAGGTCCCTTCCAGCTCTGTTATTCTATTCTTCAGTCCGTGCATCACCTGGTATTGTAATATCAATGAACCAGACTTTTTTCTTTTCCACAATAATGATGTCAGGTGTGTTGTAAGTCAGATATTTATCTGTTTGGATCCAAAAGTTCCACACGATCTGGACCTGTTCATTTTCAAGAACTTTGTCAACTTGGTATTTGCAGATATTTTTCCTGCATTCGAACCCAAACTTCTGGCAAAGCTTCTCATGTATGATTTTAGCAACTTAATCATGACATTGTAGATGTTCTATAGAATATACAGTGTTAATCATACATAGACATCTACCCTACTGCTTTAAATGGTATTTTAAATTGATAAACTCAACAGAGTTCTGTTCTGATGGATAAATCAATTACCCATTTGTAGCCATCTCAGACTCAAGGAAAGTCTCATGTGTCTCATGGCACAAGTTACCTCCCCTCTCACCTATGTAACATAATGCCCAAAATTCAGCCCAGATAATAGCTGTTGAACCATCATTTATGGTGGTATTCCTGCCATCATAAAAATCAATCATCCCAAATCCTCTGAAAAATAGATCATGTTCCACATTGGTAACCACCTCACTAACTCTCCAAAATACACAGAAAACAACCATGTACAGTCAATAAGAATTATTAGACGTTCTGGAACAGGAATAATTTTGATCAGCCCTGGTTGGTCACACCCATATTTAGCCTGTCATATAGCTTATATGGAAATCTACAAGAAAATCAAGGGGGGCCCTTCATCCTGGAATGTCTCCATAGATGCTAAATATTTGCCAAATGTTCAAACAGCTAGGCCTCTATTGCTGACATCCAGGCCGACAGGCATCCTCGAGACAACGGATAGTTGTGTAAAATCTGCATGCATGAGCTTTTAGTTGGAGCAAATGAGAACCATTTTTCCAAGCCAAAAATTGAGAGTTGCTCAAGGATCACTCTGATTCCTTGGCTGAGATGCAGCACCCTCAAGTGGTCCCATCTGTAGAGAGTGAGAGAGAGAGTAGCTCTGTTACTGTTAAAATCATGGCTGTGTCTTGCCCCAAAGAAAATATGATAATTCAGGTGCAGCAGTACAACAGCACAAAAAAGACTCATGACTTCAGCTTCAGTGATCTGGAGGTTTGCCAGCTAAATAAAGGAACCATCACGGTATTGTTACACAGGGGCAGGGGGGGGGGGAGTGTTGATCCTCAGATGGTAAAATTGTGTGTCTGGATGAAGACAGCTACTATTGAAGAGCAAAACTAAAAAATGTCAACTCCTGAGTTACCCCCCACTGCAGGCCAGGCAGAAGGCCAAGTGTCAGCATTGCATTTCCTCTCCAAAGAAAGCCCAAAGATTACGCCAACCTTTCCAACATTTCAGTGAGAAACTTCCTCCTAGTTGTTGCTATACTAAACAATAAAAGAATAATGGCAAATGTTTTCTGTCTTCTGGGAATAATAAATGCATAGATGTTCACTTGCAGGAAATGCTGAATATATAGCAGGCCTCCAACCACCATGATGAGATTGTTTGAGAATGTGAAGTGGTACATGCTTTCACAACCTGCCAAATGTGAAATTATGTAAATCACTTTCAAAGCATCTTTCCTTTTCATATGCTGATAGCATTGGGAGTGATTGAACATTGGATTTATGCCATGTCCCTTTGAACGTAAACACATTTTTAATTTGTTCTTTATCAATATATGCATTTCTGACATTGCCACAATTCTTAAGTCATATTCAGCAAAATTTTGCTTTTGTCTATTTCGGCTTTTTCTTATATAGCATACATATATTATTTATACATTTTAAAAAATATTATTTATATTATAATATAATAAAATCATAATATATCCATTATAATGATCAATTGCATTTATTTATTTATTTGTTTGTTTGTTTGTTTGTTTCATTAATTAATTAAATTTATATGCTGCCATCTCCATAATAGGGTGAATCTGGGTGGCCTACAGAATTTAAGGATGCATCAAACTTATTGCCAAATGTGCCAGAACATTTCCAGGACAAATCATACCATAAGTACAAATTAAATTATTACATTATGGAGAACTTTGCCATAACTGAGTACATGCTAAAGGTAACTGGGGGTGGGTGCACATGGAGCACCAGACATGACATTGAAATTTGGTCTTCATTGAGAGTACCTGCATCTCTTTTAATCTGTCCTACAATTTTCAGGACAAGATGTTAACTGCTCCTGAAGAACACTATTCTACCAATAATCCAGACAAAGTTGGAATGTAATCTTTATAATACCTTTATATCGTCCTCACCTAACATTTAGTCTGCTACTCAAAGATTCCATTAACAAGAATGGTTTCATGACCCATAAGACACATTTTGTAGTCATTTTAATTTAATGAACAATCCCCTAATTCCTTCAAATTTTCAAGAATGTGAATATGAGCACAGACACATTCCAAACAGGCACATATTTACCCTGTTTCCCCCAAAATAAGACATCCCCTGATAATAAGCCCAATCGGGCTTTTGAGCACATGGTGATAAGGCCAAGCACTTATTTCAGGGTTCAAAAAATTATAAGACAGGGTCTTATTTTGGGGGGAGCATGGTAGATCTTTTTCCATCTATGTCATCATGGGAGTTTTTGTTCCTGCTTTCTTAGACAACTTGTTCCATTATGAAATGAAATTGCATTTATAGGATTGGATCACAAGAACTTTGTGAACGTGTGTTTCTTCCAGCTATAACTTCTTGGTTTGAACCTACAAGTGTAGCTCTTTGATGAGGTGAGAAGCATTGCAATGTTAAGGGAGGACTGAAATGTTCTCAAGGTATCTGGGACTCCACCTCTATAGAAAGAAGTCATCTTCAAGTATGTTTTGTATGTTGAAGACTTATGACACTATGATATCAAATGCTTGTTAATCTTCTTAAGTTCTACTTTGCTGCATACATAGAAAATAAATGTTTTATCTTCATTTTATTTCAGCTTTGACTTTTCCCAAGACAAGAAGTATCACTGTGTGTTTTTGGCTGCTCACCAAACAGAAATACTCCCTTCAACCACAGAACAGGAGAAGTCCCCACAGGTGACAGATGCAAGAAGCATCAACATTCCCTAAGACATCTCTCTCTCTCTCTCTCTCTCTCTCTCTCTCTCTCTCTCTCTCTCTCTCTCTCTCTCACACACACACACACACACACACACACACTTTCCATTTTAAAGGAATGGACCATTATCCTTTATTTAATAGACTGCACCTACCTTAAAGATCCCAAGTCTCAAAGAACATAATAGATATCATTCAGTTATTATAGTATCTCTTTTTTTCATGTTCAGCTAGTATCTCTATCCTATTCAGGCTACATTTGTGTCTGTCTGCCTGTCTGTCTGTCTGTCTGTCTGTCTGTCTGTCTGTCTGTCTGTCTAATCTGTCTCTCAGACATGCAGCACTCACACAGGTTATGTTTTTCATTCATTCTGTGTATCAAATTTCCATTGTGAGAACTCAACTGCTGAATTTGTGTAAAGGAGATTTGGGAGGAAGCCAGTTCTATTTTCACAGGCTTCTCTCTCCTGCTCTCTCCCCACCCCCCCCACCCCACAACTTATGGTTTTGCAGTAGTACCGTATTCCCTCTGAGCCCAATTTACATCTGGGAAGGAAGTGGTTATAGCACAGTTAGTCTTGCTGCAGTTAAATACTATTAAGCTAACATTATGCACCTATGGGTAGAAGGCGATAGGAGGGGTAGTATAATTTTTAAAAAGGGCAGTGATTTTTAGCTACTTGATTGCATTATCCCCCTATTTTTGTCCATTCAAAGCCCCCACCTCTATTTCTCCAGTCAGAAATCTATTCTATTCAAGTTTTTATTATGCCATATGTGTAGCTTGAGGTTATATTGAAGCACATAAATCTCGGGTGAGCTGCAAAACATTAAGCCACCATTATCCTTATAATTTCATTATCTCCATTTCTCTACCCTATGACATTTTAAACTAATTGAACACCCGAGATTTTCCCGCAAAGTTTATTTCCCAGACTTTATTAAAGTACCATTTGAGAGAGCCAAAAATGTTTACGCTCAGCATTTCCTAACACATCCCAATTTATTAAATGGGTTTGGGTATGGAAGGAGAGCCCAAGAACTAGAATGTTCATTTTCCCATTTCTGAGCTATGTTTGTTTAAACTCACATCTTCAAGGGAAAATAATACTAAATTACAAGATACTTTGAACTTGTTGAATGTTTTCCATAAAACAATTTTGAAAACCTTGGCTGCTATTTCTTCAGAAATTATTTTTTTTATGGATTTCATTTGTTGTATCAGTTTGATTGTTGCCACAGAATATATTCTTTGCATTTAATTGATGCAGTTAATAGCAACTCAATCCTCCTCTAACAGTTGACATCAGGGGTGGGTTCTATTTACCTTTACTACCAGTTTGCAACGGGGCTGCACATACAAGCGAAGCGAGCGTGCACATGCACTCTTCTGCACAAGCGCAGAATCATTTTGATGACATCGGGGTCGGTGGGTGGAGTCTCCCGTCGGTTTTACTACTGGTTCTATAGAACCAGTGCGAACCAGGGGCAACTCACCACTGGTTGACATGCAATTGTTTTGAAACAGCCACACAGCCTAGAATTCACCGGTATCTTTGACCATAAGACCTGAGATAGTGTTTGATTCACCTTGCAAATGGGTAGCTGCCTGGCTGAAATGCATGTAGAAATAGAGAAACAAAAAAATAAATAAATCATAGCACTATCAACAATCTCCAGCTCAAACAGAAAGGCATCGGAGAGTGGTATGCATTGCTGGCCTCATCTAATGCAGAAGTGGAAAACTATGGCCTCTTTATGACTTATGGACTTCAACTCCCAAAATTCCTAAGCCAGCCATACTAGCTCAGGAATTCTGGGAGTTGGTCCACAAGTCATAAAGGGACCATAGCTCCCCACTCCTTGATCTAATGGAAGGCTTCTCTTCTCTAGATTCTCTAGAGAAGAAAACTAGGCCTGGTTTAATGGAAGGCATCTCTTCTGCCCAAAAGGAGTCCAGAAAACCTTCATGAAATCCACCAGAAGGAAGCAAGCAGAACAACCCTCTCCTCTTTATGTCCTGGTGCTAAGAGAGAACTTGCTGTTGATACTCAAGCAAATCTGTGGCCTTCCCTTCATGGATGTGCATAACTTCCTTATAAAGACATTCGCCTTGATAGCCACCACTGAACTGCTTGGAAGAGAATTAATAAGGATGGAAGCATTTCCTTTTATCTGACCTGAATCGCTGCTCATTCTGCTTAGTTGAATCACCTGAGGTCATGTACATCTCTATTACATTATATTCAACTTCCTCCTGTATTTTTCCCCTTCAGTTTGTGCCCTCTCCCTCTCTCTCTCACACACACACACAGATACACAAAATAAAATAAATTTATTTTATAATTAAATTAAATTACATAAATTATAAATAAAAATAAAAATTTTGTCAGGGAATACAGGGTTGCTGTTGCTCTAAAATCACATTGATAATCCTGTGAAATTCACACTAAATGTGGCAGTAATAGGATAAACCCAAACCTATAGTTAATGTTCCAAGTCTTCATTAGCACCTCCATAACTCTCTCTTTTTAAAGAATACATATGAAATCAAAATGTCAGTGGTATTAACTTCTAGTTATGATCAGAAGCTAATTATACACTTTTTTTTTTAAAAAAAAGGAAAACCTAGGCAATCTGAAGTTACTTTGCAAATTATGGGAAAGCAGAGCTCTCCAAGGAATAATGGCTCAGTTGTAGATGTTGTCAATGAGCTTTCCCAAGGTGGTGACCTCCATATGTATTGGGAGTCCAATTCTCAGACCTCCTTTCTAGCATGATCTGTGTAAATCCCAGCACATCTGGAGCACACCACTTTGAGGAAGGCGTTTGGATCTCTTCTTGACTCTTCTGCAGATTGACTAGAAATTTTAGATTAATCCCACCAGGCAAAACGTGAAGGAAAAAGAATAGTAAAGCAATTGTGATTGCAAATGCAAAGACACCAGCTTAAAATGTTTTGGCCTAGTTCAAATATTTGAGAAGTGGTTTTATATATATTAGGAAACAAGGGACCTTTCACACTAAGTTATTAATAAAATCACATATAAACAAACTATGGGTTCAAACTATGGCATCATCCTTGTAAATGCCCCCAGTATTGTATATATGGTCTGAAAAAAATAGATGGCAACATTATTTTCACCATAAATCACTCTTCAAGTTCATTAACTTGTTTTACTGTGGTTCTTTGTATTCTTTCAAGTTCATTAACATCTTTCTGAGATAGAGGTAGCTAGCTCAGAATTATGAATGTGTTTGTTTCAAATCCTTACTGAAAAAACTAGCAACCTCTGTGGCACTTGAAGTGATGTGATAATATCTATAGAAATTATTAATGAAAGGAAATGTGTGATGTAGTCATCTCTAGTCCCTTTTGTGTTGGATGGGGCTTCCTTCCATGAAGGATTGGAGCTTCAGTGAATTAATCCTGATGATAATAGTGTTACAAACTATGAAATTGCTGTATAATTGCTGACAGTGTTATTGATTTATATATTTGCAAACTGGGGAACCACATAATTGATTTTCTAGGAAGAAAATTTTATTTAAGATGATCTCCTGCCAAGTGCTATTCCTATGGAGAAACATCCAAAAGGCTCAAGTACTAGGGGAGAGAAATTAAGAAAAACCCTAGTTGGACTTCCACAATTCTGTCATTTGCAGAAGCCCTTTTTAAAATATATATATATATATTATGCTGATGTAAAAGCAGGTTTATACCGCCTTGGATCCCACACTTGTGAAGGAAGTGCTTTCCGGAGTCTTGTTTTTTTAATCTTCAAACTTTAATCATATTTAATCTATGAAACATTCCAGGAGATGGCTTAAATGGCAATTGTTAGCCTTATGATGCTATGTATCTTTTCTTGTTGAACTATTTTAGAATTATTACATTTTTAAAAAATAGCGTTAAAAAATACCTGAAGATAGAACCCCATGAAACTGTACCAATGAAATGTCTTTCAGTAGATTCAGTAGCTCTGGATTGACTCATTTTAGTTCTTTTTATTTCAACTGGACAAAGTGAAATTTATCTCAAACCTTAGGACATTACTGGAGTTAAGCCTGTGTAAAGTACTGAATTCAGTGAACTTAAATATACGGAACTTCATTTGAGTTCTGGCCTTAATTACAGTAAATTCCCTGGGTGCCCCACTATCAACTCAAATTGGCCTATTTGAAAATCTGATTAATTCAGTGAGAAAACAGTATCTGCTAGCATTTAGACAGTTATAGCTGGGATTAACCAGGTGCCCCAAACTATAGGTTCTGTCCAATTACTTTTTATGAGTAGAATTCCCAGATCCCTGACATTCAGGAGACCAAAAACATTATTGGAAAAGATTCTTTTTCAACCTTATTTTAAAAGATGTAAAGGATGGTTGATATCAGTGGTGGGTTGCCCCCAGTTCGCACCGATTCTATAGAACCGGTAGTAAAACTGGCGGGAGGCCCCACCCACTGACCCTGATGTCATGAAAATGGTTCTGTGCATGCGCAGAAGCTTCTGTGCTCGCGTAGAAGAGCGAAGGAGAGAGAAGCGAGCGCGCGCGCACGGCCCCATTGCGAACTGTAGTAAAGGTAAGTAGAACCCATCCCTGGTTGATATAATATACTTCTTAGCAAAAGAGAAAAATAAAAGAAAAAAACATTCTCAGTGGCTACATTTTTTTTCCCTGAACTAAGATTAATTAGTTTTGCTTGGATAGCAGGTCTTCAGTAATAATTCTTCAAGAGCAATTCCTATTTGACTGGTTTATAGCAGCTCTTTAGCCCCAATTAATAGATAAGATAAGATAACCTTAAAATTTATTAATCAAGGAGGATTCTTTTAAGAAATAAAAAGCTGCATATATAAATATGAATTATGGATATCTGCAATTGTCTTGAAAGTGAAAGAATGAAGCTGAACTGATCCGAGGAATCAATGCCCTATAATAGCAGTTGCATTTTGCTTTGTGCTCAGAGCATCTCAGTCATGGATCCCAAGGAAAATTCTTCCTACTTCTGGCAGCCTAATTAGGAGACCCTTGAACCTGTGCTTCATGACGTGTGCTGTGGAGCCAAGGAGGCATGGCTAAAGCCACTCTTTAATTCAATTCATTTTCACAAGCCATTTTTCTCAGTGTGCCTGTGGTTGCATGGAGACTCAAAATTGCACAAAGAGTTGGGGCTGAGATTACAGAGGAGCCTTGCTCTGGAGGGCTGGAACAAAACAATCAAAATATCAATGCTAATGATGCTTGATGGAATTTGTTCTAGAACTAGTAAACCTGTAATAATTATTTAAATTTTTCAGATCCTTTTTCTCTTATTTAGTTAGGTTGTCTGACCTATTTCATCTCATACCTATTGGCTTTTTTTAAAAAAAAAAACTTGCTATGTCTTTGGCTTCCTGCTCACAGTGCTCAGTTAATGGCTCGAGGACTGTTTAGAAAGGCTAGCACTGGTGTTAATAATTTTGAGACATTTTATTACTTCCTTCTATTGCCTGAGGAAGGAAGATTTTCTTAGTAAATGCTGATTTTACCTACTGCAGAAGAGAAAGAAAACAAAATATCAACAAGAAAGATCAATCTGACAAAACTATCTTCATATATTGCTCTTTTCAACTTAGAAATCTCAGCGGAGGTAGGCTCCCCCCCCCCCAAAGATAAATCCAAACACAGGCAGAAATATTCTGTTATCTTTCCAGGACATTGATAGACTATCTGGCATGCAGAGTCGCTACCCTTCCTTCACATTTCAGTTCAAGTCACCTCAGGGGCGCTTTCATGTTAATGGAACATGATCACTGATGCATTTTTAGAAGGGGTGAGACTCTAGACTAGGCAGTTTACCTAAGACATCCAGAGCAGAATGCAGTTTTCCACACTGATCTGTAGCTTTTCCTAGCATTATTATTATTATTATTATTATTATTATTATTATTATTATTATTATTCCTGTCCTTCTTCCTATTTATCGCCTGTGTGGCTGATGGCCTGGGGGTTGCCATAGTCCTTGGGGCTGCTATCTCTGCTTCCCAAGGAATTCAACACATCTTGGACTCTAATCTGGTCTATGGCTATCACTGAAGCCACTCATAAAGCACTATATCCTTAGTCAGATTAACACAGGCTGGTAGCCTGATACTAGAAAGGACTTACGACTTGACTTGAAGTGGGACTTTTTTCTATGCAGCCAGGAAAATATTTGTGCTGATTCATGCTCTTCCCTTCATTCTTGCTAAAATTGACCAGCAGACAGATATTTCATTTAGTACAATGTCTAGCAGGACATTTCACCAGCTGCAAGAGGCTCCTCTCAATTAATCTAAATTTTCTACACTCAATTATATTACACAGATTGGTTTTGTACTGCAGATGACTCGACTTTGTGTATTATTGACACCTGAGTATTGGATATAATTAAACACTAGCAAAATACTGCATGTAAACGTAATGTGATCCTTTTTGTTATTAAGGTTCTTTCTTTCTCCTGTATTGCTCTGGAAGCATTCACTATCTTCCCTGCTACTGTTGATCAGTAATTGCATTCCTCTTGTTTACCTGCAGAGAAGTGCTTTGCATTCAGGAAACTCCAGAAATTTGAAGTAAATTTCAGACTGATACCCAGACATCCAGAGCTCTGAATTTGAAAAAGGATTCTCCCCTCCCTCAAATAGAATAAATCTGGGGCCTCCAGAAATCTCATTAGTAATTGGAGATTGAGAGAAATACAGTAATGGAGCTTTGATCAAATGATTTGAGTCAGTCACCTCTTGCTCAATTAACAGTCGCATATGAAGCAGCACAAATCTTATATAACCCAGTCAATGATGTAGAAGCCATTTTTAAATCATTCTAGGCTTTGCAAAGGAGGCTGGGAGGCTGACATGTTTTGGCTTCAGGTAGAGATGAACTAAAGAAAAAACATTGTACATTCGGCTGAATTTAAACAATTCTTCTTCTTGCTTGCCATTAGTTGTTTTCCTGCATATGTTATAGGCTTAATTAATGCTCTTGCTAGATCTTATATTTGAGGCTGATTTTAACTGTGTTATTGTGATGTAGGTACTGATGAGTCAATACGAAATTCTTGCATCTACCTCTGTTAGTTTTTTGGCTGATTTGTTTAAATTATTAAAAGGGAAATAATTGTTTTAAAATTCTTTTTTTGGGGGGGGCATTTTTCCATTCCCCAATTGACTGCTGTGATGATAAAAACTTAAAATAAGATAGAGTATCAAGAATGGACCTTTGTGTTATATGGCCTTTTGAGGACTTCATCTCTGTTTTAGAAACAGGTTGTGAATTAACAGTCTTCTCAGTCCTGTTTGCAAGACAAAAACAACAAATTTAGCATGAAAGGACCTGTAAAGAGGGTATTAATCCCATGGGACTAGTTTTTACATTTTGTTATAGTGACCATGCAATAGAAGGATCCCCTCTTGAACCATTTAAGCATGTCATGATAACACACCAGATGGTGTGCCTGCAAAAATAAACATGAATTCTCTTTAATGTCTCCATATATTGAACAATCTAATTTCAACTTCTAGTCATCATGAGCATTTTCCCCAAGGCTCACCAATCAAATGATTTGAGAGAAGAATATTGAAACAGTATCCCAGAATTGGTTTACAGTTCTGTGCTTATTCATAGTTGTTCAACATATACCCCACTCCCTCAGCTAGGGTCAAAACCCAATTTGTGTTAGATCTGAAAGTGTACAGCACTGGAAGACAGAATCACACAGTTGGAAATATTCAACACTGATTCCAATTCCCACCTCAGTGCAGCAATCCAGATTGTCAACTGATAGCTATACAGCCTCTGCTTTAACATATCCAGTGATAAAGAGTCACTGGATATGTGTTGACTCCACCGTCAAACTGCTCCTATTATTGAGAAGTTATTCCTAGCCTTCAACTGGAATCCTTGTAATTTAAAACCATAATTCTGGCTCATGCATTCTGGAATAATAGAAAACATAACAGGTATGATACTCCTTCAGGTAATTTAAAGGTGTAATTGCATTTTCCAGCTGGTGATCTTGTTTGAGGAGTATACCCAGTTCCTTAAATTTTTCTAGGTTTCTATTATTGCTGCCTCTCTCTGAAAAAGTTCCAATTTAGCTGCAGCCTTCATGAAGTGCAGTACCAAAAGTTACAATAACAATAACAAGATAGAGTTTGGTCAATAAAGAACAGAATATAAATACATAAATACCTATAAAGGTAAAGGTTCCTCTCGCACATATGTGCTAGTCGTTCCCGACTCTAGAGGCAGTACTCATCTCCGTTACAAAGCTGGAAAGCCAGCACTGTCCAAAGACGTCTCCATGGTCATGTGGCCAGCATGACTAAATGCCAAAGGCGTAGGTAACGCTGTTACCTTCCCATCAAAGGTGGTCCCTATTTTTCTACTTACATTTTTTACGTACTTTCAAACGTAAAGCATGTAAAGGTTGGCAGAAGTTGTGACAAGTAACGGGAGCTCACCCCATTACATGGCACTAGGGATTCAAACCGCTGAACTGCCGACCTTTCAATCGACAAGCTCAGCATCTTAGCCACTGAGCCACTGCGTTCCTTGTTAAATATCTATATAAATATGTAAATAGGTATTTCTTGCTTACTAGTAGAAATTGGTGCCACAATTCACTAAGCCAGGGGTTCCCAAACTTGGCAGCTTTAAGACTTGTGGACTTCGACTCCCAGAATTCTCCAGCCAGCTATGCTGGCTGGAGAAT
>WNWU01000006.1:47113692-47159945 GCA_012654045.1 Ptyas mucosa | reverse complement strand
TCCAGCCAGCTATGCTGGCTGGAGAATTCTGGGAGTCGAAGTCCACAAGTCTTAAAGCTGCCAAGTTTGGGAACCCCTGCACTAAGCAATGCGATCATGAGGAGCAACATCACGTGACCATGCTAACGAACGACAACAATTCTGGCAGTCCCACTTGCCAACATTAGGTGAATCCCATGGGTTGCAGTGTTTTATGGTCACATTTGCAGCCTCCTGCTGGCTTTACCATTGACTTTGCCTGCCAGAAGCCAACAGTGAATATTGCAAGTGGCAATCATATTATTGCAGATCATTTGCAACATTGTAACTGCAATCCAGTTACCAAATGCACAAGTTGTAATCACATGACTGTGGGAATGCTGTGACCACCATGACTACAAAGACTGATCATAAGTAACTCGTTTATTACCATTGTAACTTTGAATGGTTGCTGTACAAATGGATGTTAAGCAAGGACAATTTGTAGAGAATTTCATGACTGGAAATTCTATTCATATTGATGAAAACTCAAATTCTGTTTGCCTTTTTTGCAGCCACACCATCTTGTGTATTCATGTTCAACTTGTGTTCAAGTACAAATTGAAAGCATGGCTTCCTATTAAGTCCCATTATCACTCCAGGTGTTACCCATTCAATACCTGCTCATTTCTTTTCCTTAAAGACATTTTGTTTTCTTGGTAAAAATTCATTTTGATATTTTTAGTCCATTTGTCTTCTAATTTTGAATTTATTTTTTTATTTCTGGAGCATTAACTGTGTGTCATTTGCAAGGATAATAAACATTTCCTTCAATTCCTCATCCAAGTCATTAAGAAAAATATTGAAAGTAGGCTCAGGATTTCATTCAGAGGCATCTTGTTCAATAGCTCTCTCTGGTTTCATAAGAAACTATGGATGAGGATTCTTTCAGTATGATTTTCAAAATATCTAAAAAGGTCTTGCTCAGAAATCCTCTTTTCTTTCTACATCAATAGTCTGTTTTATATAGAGTTTAAGATGTTGGGTTAGTATCTAGGAGTTTCCATTGTCAGTCATGAAAAGTTACTGAATGACTTTGAACCAGTCATTATCTTTCAGCCTAACCTGGGAAGTTAGTGGGAAAATATTGAAGGAGAGAGTGCATGCCGCATACTGCTTCAAGAAAAAAAGAAGGATATACATCTAACATCATAGACATCCACCTTAATGGTCATGTCAGTAGCTCATATTTAACTAGCCTACTGTTCAAAATTTCATTCGCTACTAAACATTTTACACAGTTATGATCACCAAAATATTGGTTAAGCATTCACACAGCCTACTAAGGAAGTTGCTCACTGAAAATAAAATGATAAGACAAGCCTTAAACTTGACAGATCTGTTCTGACGCCTTGTAATCACCGACTTTTGCTAATCTCTAATTTTTGCCTTACACTATTTTTCATTCATAATTACTTCTTTACATCTGTTCCCCATTTTCTTGCCTAGAGTTATGTCTCTGCTGAATGCTTTTTTCATACAAACTGCATATTCTATATAAAAAAAAGGAGACAAGGAATTAAATTTCTCTCCCCTGATTAAAAAAACCCTCTTCTTTAAAAGGACCACTGCAATTATCTTTCAGAATTTTTGCAGGTTTTGCAGGCCATATTGATATGTTTAATATAAACACATTCTTGGATTGCTCTTGATTCCATTTATATGGGATTTAATTTAATTTAATTTAATTTATCGTATTTCTATGCCGTCCAACTCCCAAGGGACTCTGGGCGGCCCAACTCCCAAGGGACTCTGGGATGCTGAGAATTATTAGCCAGTAGTTGTCCTAAGACCTCATTAGTATATGATCTCATGCTTCAGTCTCAGGATAAGAAATAGTTTCATATAATGCTAAAATGTATTAAAATGTGTTATGCAATCCAGGACTAAGTTGTAGAAAACTGTGGTACAATATTCATAGCCCTCCCATGAATTTTTAAGTTTTCTTTTCAGATTACTGAATGCAAATATCTTATACAGTCACCCCATAAGGACAACATAAAAGAGATCGGGTTTCTTTGTTTTATAAAGGAGAAGCAGAGCAGAGAGGGGATTCCTGTAATTGAATCCCATTCATATTTTTAAGAAGTATTTTATATTAATGTACTAATCAGAACAGTGTATCATTGGAGTGCTGGATTTACTCTGTGGTGTGGGCTATTCCTATGTTTAGACAAATAAATCTTACACAGGAATTGATGTAATAAGGAGCTAACAAGGTTCTGTGCTCTTGTATGAAGAGATCCAACTCAAAACTTCAACAACATAGGAAGGTAGATTGGTGATTGGCTTTAAAGGAAAATTATAACTACCGGTATATTCTATTTCTTTACAAAGAAAAATAATGAAAGATTAAAAGCATTTTATCATGTTTGAATTTAGTTCTCCAAAACCAGGATCATAACATAGCAACAATTTGCATCTTGACGCTTCAGACTTGCTTCCCTAGGCAGTAACTTAAAAAAGAGAAAAAAAGATTGCTGAAACTAAAAATTCTTCACACCACCATGGTGATTGTTTAGGTGTTGGCATAAAGTATTTGTATCCACAAATGTTATTGATGCATGAGGAAGCCAGTTCTCTCCCGTTCTTCTCCCATTTTCATTTCAACGCATTTCTGAAAATTATGAATAACGTGCATGTCTTTTATGAAAATATGCATCACAACTAATTGTACCTAAATTAACAAAGCCAAAGGGAACAGGCAAAGAAACATAAAAAGAAGGAAAATAACAAAAGCCAATCCTTGTGATTATTTGTAATTATTATTAATGGATAATTTGCTAGTTCAGTGTTCAGGGAAAATTCTATATTGCATGCTTCTATGGTCTAACATTTACTTTGGACAAGACAATGGTGAGGGTAAAGGAGGTACTCCAATGAATATCCTGTCATAGGCCTCCTTAGGGATTCAGGTCTCTCTGGGAAAAAGCCAGGAGTCATATTTTTTCTTCCCTCCACACCTTGACCGAACGGTCATAGATTACGTTAAATAATTGTGTGGCTTGCTTGCTTGTGGTCTCATGTGGTGTAAATCTAACCATTTACATTTTCCTTAAGTTTAAAAAGACCCTAACATTAACAAGGCTTAACATCATGTGAGAATTCAGCCTGATGCTAACAAAAGAGCTCTTGTCTTGCTGTTTTTTAAAAAAGTCTGGATGACTGATCTTTAGCCTCTAGAAAACACTGAGGAAAATAATTTAATTTTTAAAAGTTATGTTGTAGTCATACTGGAGAGTGACATGCTGAATTATTCTGGCCTAGCCATCTGACAAACGATCATAATTTCCAGCAAAAAAAAAATGCCAGCAATAATTCTATAGCATGGACTCCATCAGTCGAATATATAACCACTCTGCCTTTGTGTTGGAAAATGCCTATCCTCCTCAGATTTGGGGAAGTATTCCCATGCCAATGTAATTCGTTGATATCAATGACACTGGCATCCACATAATGTTTTCAGAAGGCTTGTCCAATTTGATCAAACTAAATCCCAAGTTTTCTGATCCAGATAAGGCCTTCTCTCTAGTTCAGTGATGGCTAACCTTTTTGCCATCGCGTGCCAAAAGTGGGGGGAGCATGGTGGGGTCACACGCACGTGTGCCCACATCCATAATTCTATGCGCCCTGCCCCCCTGTGCTCCCCCCGCTTTTGGCACATGATGGCACGGTGGGCCCGGTAGGCTGTTTTTTGCTCTCCCCAGGCTCCAGAGTCTTTCTAGGAGCCTGGGGAGGGCAAAAACGGCCTCCCCCCACCTCCAGAGGCCCTCCGGAGGCTGGAAACTGTGTATTTCCTGACTTCTGGTGGGCCCAAAAATCAGCTGGCTGGTGCACGCATGCATGCCGGAGCTGAGCTCATGTGCCCACCAATATGGCTCCGCGTGCCACCTGTGGTACCCCTGCCATAGGTTCACCATCACGGCTCTAGTTCTTTAGTCACAATCCCTAACATGGATGCACTTCAGCCATTACGGGTTGAACTTATGGGGCAAGGTAGTCAAAAGAAAACAGCAAAACCACCCTTTGTCTAGAAACTTGGTTGACTTCCAATCATCAAGAGGCCTCAGAAGCCTCTCACCAAACCTCATTCATATACCTCTGGGAGGCATTGACCCTCCCAGATCAGACACCCATTTCTAACTTTTCCTGCCCTAGGGGGTACTCTCAGGGAATACTTTCCCAAACTGCTCTTTCCCAAAAGGCTCATAGGAGTGGGTGCTGTGAGAGATCTACAGAAAATGCTGGTGAGATTTTTTTCTACTCTGGAAAAGTTTTTGTTTCCCGCCCCCTTTTCCTCTTTTTAAAAAAAGAAATTTAGGCCTTCCGTGTTTATTGAAAAAGGGAGAGAGAGATTCGTATGTGTGTGTCTGCTGGTCCCCAGCCATCAGCGCAATATTTAAAAAGGCTCTTTTCATTTTTTCTTTATCTCATTGAGTCCCTACAGATGGTTCCAAGGCTTTTAAATAGCCTTCAATCACTGTTTGTTCTCATTATGCTGTTGTAAAATGTAACATTTTCCTTCCTTTTTATAATCTGACAGTTCGACAAGATAACTTGATCTTGGTTTTGATAATCCAGCCTCTTGTGAAAAGTTCATTACCAGATCTTATGGCATGTCATCTGGCACAGTCAGGCATCAGTCTTTATTAGTCTTCTCACTCGCTCAGCCTCTTTCTATATCATCCCATATTATTCATGTTTTAATCTTATAATTTGCTATTGTTTACCAGTTTATACAGCCTGTCTCACTGCCCCCACTTTTCTGTATTTTGCCTCAATTCAAAAGCCCATCATCATTCATCATGTTCAATGCTTCTTTCAATAATGGGTATAATTTTAAATACACAATATAGCTCTCTTTGTGGAAAGCAGGCATTCCAAACAATGGCAGTTTAGGATACTTGGGCTTTTGTTAGCTTTACCAAGCACACTCTAAACAGGCAGAGTATTAGGAAACGTGGTCCTTATTAAGTAATGCCTGCTGAGAACGGAGCCAGTCACAGACCAAATAGCAGCCAAGGTGAAAGCATTCTTGGGGTTACACAGAGTTTGCTCCCTTTTCATAATGCATGGTTTGCATTGATCATCTTCCTTGCTGGAAACCCTAGACCAGTGGCCCCAAACCTTTTAGGCATCAGGGACCGGTTCTGTGGAGAGAGGTTCTTCCACAGACTGGGGGTGGGCATGATTTCATGTGCTTCCTTCATCCTGCAGATGGGGCTTCGCTTGTTTGCACGCACCAGTTTCTGGCATGCGGTGGACCGGTGCTGGTCCAGGAGCCATTGGGTACCCCTGGCTTAGACTACTGAATGCAACAGTAAACAGAGTGATATAAACATTCCTTTTTCAGTTGCAAACAGTTCATTGAAATCATGATGTCCTTCGGGGATGTCTGAGAGAGCTGGTTGCTACTGTGTAGGAGGAAAGCAGACTATGAGAAACGATCTGGTAGCAACTTTTCCAACTAACATGTAACAAATGTTATTAAAAGGGCATAAACTTTGTAAATTGCAGCTTTCTTCATCAGAGGCATAGAGTGACTAGGCTGATGGGGGATTTAAATTGGAAGGAGGTGGGGGGAGAAAGGGGAAAACAGGTTGGTTACGAAGATGTAGATTATATATTGTATCATCACAAGCCGCAGCAAGTATTCATTGCATAATCAACCTATTTTCTATTCCTTCCTGACCACCACTACCCCATTTAAATCCTACATCAGCCTAGTCACTCTATGCCTCTGGTGAAGCTTGCTAAAGCTAAAGCTCATGAAAGTTTATTATACCTTTTAATAAAATATGTTAGTCGGAAAAGATGCTACCAGACTCCTTCTGACTAGTTGTTATTAGAAACTGTACTGGGAAACATCTTGACTGCCTCCACCCCCTTTGAGAATGTCCTGGAGGGCTCCATAAAGTCTCATGTATTATTGGGATTTTATTTGAATCTTTCCAAGAAAGACCAGTTGCAGGTTTGGAGGCTCCCTGTATGCTGAGAATACTCAGCTGTGATGACCCGGGACAAGGCACAAAGGTCACACAATCAGCTGAGAGTTCAAACTCCCCCTTAATACTCCAAATTCCCCCCCAAATGCTCCCACATTCTTGGCAAGTCCCAGAACAAAGCGCGCGCACACACATGGCAGCATCTGGCTGCGCCTAGTCCAAGCAAAACAAAGGAACAGGGAAATAAGTCCACGAAACAAGGAACAAACAATGAGTCCATGAAGTCAGGAACAAGGCACTGAGTCCATGAAGTAAGGAAGAAGCAAGCAGTCCTGCAAACTCCAAATGTCTGTACCACCACATCAAACTCTGTCAATTCAGCATTTGTTCCAACAAATGCCCCACCCCACAGCATCTCCTTAAATCTCAGTCCCCAGGTGTGCCTTGTGAAGAAGGACAGGGTGCTCTCCTCCTGAGTCATTGGGTCAGCCTGCGCTGTTCCTGCCTTCTCTTCACTCTCCATGCTCTGGGATCAGGAGGGGGCGGTCCTTGCTCATCACCTGAGCTCCATCGCTCCTCATGTCCACTGCCTGCCCCTGTTCCTCCCTGCTAACAAGCTGTTCCAATCCTGAGGGGCCCTGGAGTGCCTCAGCCTGCTCCTCCTCACATTCCTCCAAAGGCAACGAAGCCACCCCCTTGATCTCCATCAGTTCCAGCTCCAGATCATCCTCCTCTGTAGATTCAGGCTCTGATGGGGGCATGACACTCAACTGTGCTTCTCCTGAACTGGGATGGAGGTGTCCAAGCCAATATAGTAAAGCAAGAAGCTGAAGCTGAATTCAAATCAAGCAAGATGGACTTCTCTTGACTCAGAAGCTGGACTTCAGGATTCAAGAGAAGTGTTATGTTCTGAATCTAGCTGCATTCCTCCTTACAGGATGATTTGGGAGTTGGTGGCAAGAAAGTCATCACATCTGCATAGTGCAAAAACACTCTTTGCAGCTAGCTCATTGGATTCCCTGCTTCAGAGGACTCTCGGTATGGATTCACACATCTGTTTTGATTTAATTAAAACTTCCATGAATTTAAGTATTTGGAGGTTTTGCATAGTCCAACTGCTCCTGTATCACAGAGTAATGTACCAAGAGTCTAAGCATGTAGGACTTTTGTCTACCAGTTTCACTGGGCCAGAAATAAAATATGTCTAGAAACAGCTCAGCAAAAGCACTCCTACTTGGCAGGCCTAAGACAGGAGAATTATGTGTTTGCTAAGCCATTAAGATACAGTAGTGAATTTGTGGCTTAGTTAGCGAGAGCCTATGAAATATGTCTTACTTTAATCAGTGCTTTCAAGTAATAAAACGTGAGGAGTTAACTTAAGGAGATTTCTTCTATTTATTTCCTGAAAACTACCCTAGTCATAAAACTGGGGTTGGAACTGACAAAAATGTTGTCTCTGTGCCAGAAGCTAAGCCAATATAATTGCTAAACTCTAGTGGATACTGTTAGAAGGATTGTTTTTATTTTTTGTTTTGTTTTGCTTTGTTTCTGCATTAGCTTCACTTTTCATTTTTTTTAAACATTGTGTCACTGCAGAAATATAACTGGAATGTTAAGTGATTATTAGAAAGCTGTTAAAACACATACACACATTCACACTCACTCACACACACACACACATATGTACCCTTTCACATGCACATCTTGAATGCCCTTTAAACATTTTTCAGACTTTTACTGGAGAGGAATATATGTGGTATCAACATTTAATTTTAGTATGGATTACTGGGTCTAGGATATTATTGATTTTTTTAAAAAAATTGATTTATATGCCACCCTTCTCCGGAGACTCAGGGCAGCTTACAATGCATTAAGCAATAGCTTTCATACTTTTGTATATTTTATACAAAGTCAGCTTATTGCCCCCACAAACCGGGTCCTCATTTTACCTACCTTAGAAAGGATGGAAGGCTGAGTCAACCTTGAGCCTGGTGAGAATTGAACTCGCAGTAATTGCAGGTAGCTGGATTTTAAATGCTGCCTTAGTAGGAGGCATTAGTCTCCTACGCCACTCAGACTCCTGAGTGAATTTAGTTCAAAAGTTGGATCATTCTTTTGACTCATAACTGAAAGTAGAAAATAAAGCTGTGTAAATTTTGTTCAATGTGATCTTTAGGTTAAAAATCTCTGAAATAATATTATTTTAAAAACAAACCAGCCGCAGAAGCCAAAAAAGAAAAGGATTTATGACCTTAAGCACAGGAAAAGCTGAATCTTTATGCGCAGTAATTATACAAAAATGATTCACTGTCTGTCATTAAAAAACATCAAGGGCAATTAACAAATAGCGTAATAAAGTTATACCTTCTAGTAACTGGAATTAGTGTGGCATCATTAAATACTAATTTTGTTTTCATACTATGTGATCTAAGAAAATAATATGCCTTGTTTCACTGGGATTCTTAAAGCTCAATGGTAACTTTGTGCTTTTAAGAACTCAAAATATCTCTTAGAGATGCTACTGTCCACCTCCCTGCCCTCCATCCCATAAAATTCCTAGACTCCAGTTCCAGCAAGCCAGACCCCCTCTCTGCTGCTGAGATTTTTCCCTTGCCATATTTACAGTCGATTTATATACAGTATTTCTTTCTACCATTGCTTAAATGGCATATCAGTTATCAGAAATGAGGATTGCTTGAAACAAAAACATCACCCTTTGCAAAACATTCATTTTTGTCACATAAATTGTAATTTCTCCATCATATCACGTCCATTCCATGTCTTAACATAATTGTTTTGTATACAATACATTACATAGTAGTCATTATGATAGCAAAGTATCTCACTATTTTCTTAATCTTAAAACCAGTTTTTTCCCGATGAATTCAATTTGCTTTTTGATCTCCATGTTCTTTGTTAACAATTTTACCTTTTGTTTATTAATTTTAAAGTCAGTTAATACCCCCAAGGTCCATTAGTTTTTCCATTAATGTTTCTATTCCTTTCAAAGGATCTTCCAAAATTATCACTAGGTAGTTAATAAACAACCATAATTTATTAGTTTGTCTTTTAAAAGTCACTCCAACATTTCTCTCATCTCACTTGATATTTCTATTCAATACTTCCAAAGCTAAAATAAGCAGCACTTATTTGTGTCTAGTTCCTTTCTGTATCTCACAAGGTTTTGTTAATTCCCCATTCACAATTATAATATAGGGACATTTTATGAAGTGTAAATCAATTTTAGCCATTTGATAAAAATCACACCACAGTCTATATAGTCCAGAATGTTAAGCAAGAGCCTGGTGGCTCAGCAGACTAAAAAGCATTGTGATTAACACCAGCTGTCTGCAATTACTGTAAGTTCGAATCTCACCAGGCTCAAGGTTGACTCAGCCTTCCATCCTTTCTAAGGTAGGTAAAATGAGCACCCAGTTTGTGGGGGCAATAAGCTGACTTTGTATAAATATACAAAAGTTTGAAGGCTATTGCTTAATGCATTGTAAGCTGCCCTGAGTCTCCGGAGAAGGGTAGCATATAAATCAAATTTTAAAAACAAAAGTCCAGTTCAAATTGTCAAAGATATTTTCTGCATCAAGAAAGATTTGGTTTGTTTTTCATTGTGTTGTTCCAAGTATTCCAAAATATCCAATACATTCCTAATATTGTCCCTCGGCTGCCTTTTAGGCAAAAACTGTAAATGACTGTGAGAATGGCCTTGGAAAATGGAGGGAAGAGATGCTGCCTAGAGAGCAGCCAGATAAAAGGGAGAAGATGCCATAACCAAGTAATGGACAGAGAAAGAAATTTAGAAAGAATCTGCTCTAACTTATCAGAGAGTAAAAAGAGACAGTAGAAGATTTGTATTTCAGACTTGCAAGATTCTGTCAATGTAATGTTACAATAAAGTAGAATCAGTTCCTCTTATCATGTTTCCTCTTTGGGCTACTTGGGGGGGGGGGGGGGCTGACAAAAAAAGCACATTGATTTTCATCAATAATGTCCGGTAAAACATATCATCATTCTCTTAGCTAAAGTCATTGTAAATAATTATAACTTATAATCACTATACGGTAATGATATTGGGCAATATCTTTTTGGCAAGGTCAACTCTTGACTTTCTGTGTGGATTAATGTTATATTAGCCTCTATGAATTCTCTGGTTTCCAGTCTGTGAAATAGAGTTCATCATATGTTGCAACCGTTGGAATAGTTTATCCTCAAAATGTTTACAATAAGAGGCTGGTAAACTATCTGGTCCAGGCAATTGCCCAATTTTCCCTACTTTTTTATAACTTCACAAACTTCCCTTATTGTTATAGTTCCATTTATTGATTGTTTCTGGGGGTTTTTTATTATTATTTTTGCTTCTTTAAGTACTTATGAATCTTTGCCAGTGTAATTTCTTCTTATTTATGTAATTTAGAGTAATATTGATGAAATATTTTTGCATTTTAAAATTCTCAGTGGTTATGATATTGTCAGGTTTCGACGTAATCTCAAATAAATTTCATTCTCAAACACAAAGTCTTTGATGAATCTCTCATTTATTGAAGAATTTACGATCCAACCTGAACTCATTTGCAGCCAAAACTGATTCTCTGAAACCAACCCCTCCCTTTCCGCTTCTCAAAACCCCAGTGCCTCATTGGCCATCTTCCAAGTCAGTCTCTTCTGCCAACTACTTCAGATCACAGGAATGTCCCCTTCCCTCCATCACCTGGGTTACGTTATCTACTAAGGGGGAGAAGAACACTAGATCAAATGTCAGGCTACTAAAACTTCAAACTGCTTCTGCTAGCTATTTTTTTTTCTTTTCTCTTGGATCTTCATGGCAGTGATGAAAATAGAACAAATTAGATCGCTGACATCCGACCCTTCTCCCTTCATTTCTCAAGGGCAGCCTGCTGGGGGGGAAACAACAAGTTAAGCATCGTTATCCCATCCGAGGGTGTGCCCCCCCCCCCTCTCCTGGCTTTCCCGGGTGATCTGCATGGAATTTGGCTATAAGGCGGTCAGCTTGGATGTTTGTGCTCCTCACCCAGGAAGCCTCTGATAGAGGGCAACCTTTCCATTTAATTAAGTATTGGAGGCGCCCCCTGTGCCACCTTGAATCGAGGATTCGCTGTACCTCATAGTGAGTTTGGCCCCCAATGACCAGGGGACCGGGGGGTCACGTGGTACCAGCCTTAAAGTTGACCCCACTACTGGCTTTAAAAGGCTGCTGTGGAAAACGGGGTGTATCTTTCCTAGGAGTCGGGGCAACTGCAGTTGTACTGTAACCGGGTTGATTATTTTTACTATAGGGAACGGTCCTATAAATTTCGGACCCAATTTCTTGCTCGGGAATCTGAGTCTCAAATACTTGGTGGAGAGGTAGACTTTCTTGCCTACTCGGAATGGCCTTTGGGGAGTTTGATGCTTGTCTGCTTGTTTCTTATAGGATTGTGCCACCTTGGTCAATGCCCTCTTAACGTTCTCCCAGGTGTCTCTCAACATCGCCATCCAATCAGTCAAACTGACTTAGGAAGGGGCTCCCTTGGGTACTCTGGCATGGGGACAAAATCCATGCCACTCACTATTTTGTTTTGTTTTTTTATTGAAAAAGTTTTAAAAGTTTTACATACATTTTCTCCCCCCTCCCCAACCACCCCCCCGACTTCCCAGAGCAAATACAAGATAAAATACAGCTCAAATTCTCTAAATTAAACTCCATTTCACACTTATCATAATCATAATCATTAAACAAATAGATAAAAGGAAAGCAAGTCTTCTTTCTCCTTATTCCATCTAATTCAACAAAATTAATATCCATTTATAATTACAGCAGTTAATAAAACAATTAAGTATTACCTAATCAAACCTATCATTACTCAATTTAGCTAATTGTTACTTAACAAATTATTAGGTCTATACAATTTAACAAAATATTTTATAACTTCTTTCATTTAAAACAAAAAAAAACAACAACAACAAAAAGGAAACCCTCATTCAAAAACCCCAGATTTAAAATAAAATACTATATAAACTCTTCCGTCCTCCACTTTTAAACCATCAAGGTCCAATTATAATTAAAACACTTAATAAATAATAATAATAATAATAATTTTTTTAATTAATAATCAAACCTCTTATTAATTTATCAATACATATTAACAAATCAACTAAGAACATCATTTAAGAACTATATCAATCATTTAAATTCTTCATACTAGATTAAACCAGTTGCTAATCTTCTTGTCTTCACATCTTCCAATAGCATATAAGATATCTTCATTTGCGTCTACCCACCTAAATAAAAATTGCTTCTTTATATAAAAAAAAAAACCCCGAGTGACTTTATAATTATATTTGAAATGGTATCCATCAAATCCAGTCAAAAATTAGATTAATAAATTCATCAGACGTATTAGGGAAACCACCAGATCAGCTGCAATTGCCCTAGGTCCATAGTCCTTTTGCCCTATATTTATTACCATCAAACAGGAAACTCCAATTTGGTATATTCAATAAAACTTCTGCGATTGCAATTAAGTCCAAATTTATTACAGTCCTTAATAAAATATTCCAAATCATTCAAGTCAGGGCATATTTCACAGCCCAACACACCAGCATTGCTGTGATCTGTTTATTCTTCTCAAAATATTCCAATACAGCTGTAGGTTGCCTCCTCATCGTCGGTCATCGCTTAGTTAACTGGCATTAAACTGCTGTCTGTTTTTTTTTCCCAAAAGTTCAAAATCTTTAAACAGTTAAACAATACTTTTTAAGGACCATCATCTCGTCAAGCAGGGTTATTTTCCATTTTTCCAGTCTTTCTTCTTTTCCTTTTTACGAACTTTCTTCTTAACTTTGATCCCTCTGCCTTTTTTAACTCCAGTAAAATTTTGCAGTTTTGGGGATTGCATTTTATAAAATTTTTGCAGAAATGTAACTTCTTCTGGTAACGGCTCTTTAAATGCAGATTGGGTTTTATAAAAAAAAAATTCATGTAACCAAAATCTCATCAACTTCCAAAATTTCTTGCTCCTTATTCTGCACAGCATTCATCTTTCTCTCCTCAGTAAAAACTGCTATGGTCTGTTTTTGTTCTTTTCCGTCTCCCAACTCTTCATTCAATCCCCCACTGCTAGATTGCAACTCAGTATTTCCATGTATTTCATTGTTTCCAGCTTGAGAAGCTTGAAATATAGTATCAATTCTTTCCAATAAAGCAGAGGTAATTGAATTCCAAGCTTCCTCAAAATCAGACCATATCTGAGGGTTAGTTAACCCTACTTTGCTTTCTTTGCTTTCAGAAAGACCAGCCATCTTGCCCCCCTTCTTCCTTCCCTTCCAGAAGGACAGAAAAAAAAGAAAAAAAAGAATATCAAAAAGAAAAAAAAAGACCCTTTACAATTTGTAATTTGTATTGCTGCTTCAATTATTATTATTACATCCTTTCTTGTTTCATCCACTTTTCAAAAAGGAGTTTTACGTTTCAAACAGGGGCTTGTCAATAATTACTTTTAGCTTTCACTTCTTCACACCCCGTTGAAACTCAAATGCCATCTTGCTTTCACTTTCAGCTTAGGAAGAATCTTTTAAAGAAAATAAATCTTTGGAGTTAAAAGAAAAAAAAATACTTGCTGTTTCATTCATACTGCTTGTGCTCCGCCAGCTTGATTCAAAGAATATTTGTTTAAAGTTGGTTGCTGGGATGGTAACGACATCTAGCTCTGCAAAGCAGAGGCATCCAGGGTCCGGAGTACTGACAGGCTTAACGGGGAGCTCTCATCTTCGAGCGCCAGATTATGGGTAAAATCTGGCACTCTCAGGGAGCTCTACCCCACCCGTCTTCTCACTTTCCCCCCTCATACCAGGGGGAAAGTTTTCAAACCACAAGACAGCCGATAGTCGCTGTTCTTGCGGTTCTACGGAGCCCTGGGCTGGCGCTTCAAAAAGAAGCGTCCGGCGATGTCGCAGTCCCACCGGAAGTCCACTCACTATTTTGAACGGGGTTAATCCTGTGCTACTGTGGACAGCATTATTATACGCGACCTCTGCAAAAGATAGGAGGTCTGCCCAATTGGACTGTTGGTAGTCAATGTAGCATCTTAAGTATTGCTCTATCATAGCATTCAGTCTCTCCGCCCCCACCCCCCATTGGTGCTCAGGTGAAACGCTGAGCTGAGGCCTTGAGACAACCTTATGGAGCATAGGAACTCCCTCCAGAATTTTGCTGTGAATTGGACTCCTCGGTCGGAGATAATCCTTCTGGGGACTCCATGCAGGCGGTAGATGTGTTTCAGGAACAGTTTGGACAACTGGCGAGCTGAGGGCAGCCAACTGCAAGGAATAAGGTGCACCTGTTTGGAGAATAAATCTATTACAGTCCAGATCACTGTATTTCCACCACTCCTTGGTAGCTCTACTATAAAATCCATTGCAACCTCCTCCCATGGTCTTGTCAGTTCAGCTACTGGTTGCAACAGTCCGGGAGGGCATCCTGGTTCATGTCTTCATTGTGGCACAAATGGTGCAACTTTTTACATAACTGTCTACGTCCTTTCTCATGTGTGGCCACCAGAACTGCCTTCGTACTAAGTGCAGAGTCTTTAGGAAACCGAAATGTCCCACTGGCTTAGCGTCATGACTCCTCTTCAGGATCAGAGTGCGTAGAGTCTGTGAGACATAAAGCATTGTCCCCTTCCAGGCTAGGTCATCTCTTTTTGTCAGGAGACGTTGATTGTCTCGGAACCAGGGGTCCACTGCTGTTTCAGTTTTGAGTTTTGTCGTCAACTCACTTTCAAGTTGGTCCTGCTGGTCACGGCGTCGCCGTCTGGTGACCACCTGACCCACACCCTGGGCAGAAGGGATAATGGCGTTCACTACCTGCTCCCATTCACTGTTATATTGGGGCATCCGGGAGAGTGCATCGGCCAAGAAATTCTTCCCCCCTGGGATGTGTTTGAGCTCAAAGTTGAAATGATTGAAGTATTGCACCCAGCAGACTTGCCTGGGCGACAATTTCCATGGGGTTCTAAGGGCCTCCAGATTTTTGTGATCAGTCCAAACTTCGAACGGCCTCTGGGCCCCCAGTAGGTGTCGCCAGGTTAGCAGTGTCCATCTTACCGCAAACGCTTCCTTCTCCCATGCCGCCCATCGCCTCTCTGTGTCGGTGAGCTTTCGGGAGGTGTAGGCGCAAGGTTGTAGGCTCCCTTGGCCATTCTTTTGGAGCAGCACGGCCCCTACTGCCACGTCGCTGGCATCAGCTTGGATGATGAAAGGCTGTTCAGGGTCAGGATGCTTTACGACAGGCTCTTTTGCAAACATCTCTTTTAGCATTTCAAATGCCCATTGGCAGGTCGGGTCCCACAGTAGGGGCTGTCCCAGATGGGGCTTCGTTGTCGGACTCCCCGTCTTTAGGAGATCCGTCAGAGGTTTGGCAATTTTTGAGAACGAGGAGATGAATTGTCTGTAGAAGTTCGCGAAACCTAAGAAGCTCTGCAGTTGTCTGCGTGTGCGAGGGGGTTTCCATTGTAGAACTGATTGTACTTTGGCTGGGCCCATCTCTACCCCCTCATTTGATATTCGGAAACCTAAGTAGTCTAGGCGTGATTGGTGGAAGTCGCATTTTGACAGTTTGACATACAGGTTTGCCCCCAGCAGTTTCTCCAATACTTGGCGGACAAGGGGTACGTGTTCATCTAAGGTTTCCATGTAAATGAGGATATCGTTCAGGTAGACGAGTACCCCTTTGTAGAGGTGCTCATGTACAACTTCATTTATCAGTTGCATGAACACCGCTGGGGCTCCTTGCAGTCCAAAAGGCATCACCTTAAATTGGAAACTTCCTAGGGGGCAGTTGAATGCTGTTTTCCATTCATCTCCGTCCTTGATGCATATTCAGTAGTAGGCTTCTCGGAGGTCTAATTTGGTGAAGACTTTTCCTTTGGCCAGGTGGGATAGCATGTCCTTCATAAGGGGAAGGGGATATAAGTTGTGCACGCAGATGGCGTTTATGCCCCGGAAGTCCACTATTAAATGCATAGAGCTGTCTTTTTTCTCTTTAAAAAGGACCGGTGCCATGACCCGCGGTTTGGCTGGCTCAATGAAACCCCTTTGTAGGTTCTTGTCTATGTAGTTCCGCATTTCTTGCATCTCGCGGGGTGTCATGGCATATAGCTTAGGTTTTGGTAATTTCGCTCCAGGGATGATCTCAATGGCACAATCGGCGTCGCAGTGGGGGCAGTAGAATGTCACACTCGGCTTCGTTAAACACCTCTGCAAGGTCTTGGTACTCCTCTGGAATCTGTTCTTTATCGTGGGAGCTGTCGGATGCGGCCCCCAGTTGGTCTGTCGTACCCTCGGGGTGGGGTCCTTGCATTGGTGCCTTCTTCCTTTGCTGCGGTGGGAGAGATCGGGGCTTCTGCATGGGGACCATCTCCCCTGGTTGGACCGGTAGGGGTTAGGGTCCCTTTGCAATTCTCAGCCTGCGGGTCCCTTCTTGCCACCAGATGATTGGGCTCCACTTGTCTAGCCATGAGAGTCCTAGTATGACTGGGTCTGTCATTTTGGGGGCTATTATAAATCGGATCTTTTCCCAGTGGTCTGCTAGCGCCAGCCTCACTGGCTCGGTCAGATGTGTGGCGTAAGTCCCCCCCACTAAGGATCCATCGACTTGTTCAAATCAGATTGGGTGGCTGAGTTTTTTGGCACAGATCCCCAATTTTAGGACTGTGGGTAAGTTAATCAGGCACCTCGTGCAGCCTGAGTCTATTAGGGCTTGGAAAGTCCCTTGGGTCCCTGTCTTTGGGGCTGTTAGGCATATAGGGAAAAGAAAAGGATGGATGGGTCCACTCACCATTGGGTCATCTTCACCCTCGTCCTCGTTGTCATATGACTCAGGGGATTGGTTTCCCTCATCTGGGGTCCCTCTGGCTTCGGACAGGTGGGTGAAGGCCTCTGGACCCTGGGGGGTTTTCCTTGGTGCATTGACGGCGCACTTGGGTCCTCGTTCTGGGCGTGCCCTGGGCGGTGGGTCTTGTCTCGGTCTCGGGGTTCCACACACTGCTGCCAGGTGGTCGATCCCCCCGCACCTGTAGCACCTCAGCGGGCTCCGTGGGACGACTGGTCTCTGGGCGGGCTGTGGTGTTGCGGTTCCTTGTCTGTCAGGTGGTCTCCAGTCAGGTCGGCCTCCCTCCCTGCTACCTGGCTGTTTCGGCATGTCATTGGCACACAACCCCCTGTTGACTCTTATTGCTACTTGGAACCAATCGGAGGGTCGGTTTGGGACGTCTCGATAAGCGATCACTTGGCCAATTCACTTATCCAAGCTCGTCCTAAAAAAGTACACCAGTAGCCGCTCGGGTAGGGGAGGTAGAGTCCCAATGACTCTCCTGAATTCACGGATATGCTCTCTGATAGGCTTCCCCTTCTGCATCAGGTTCCTGAACTCGTCTTCTTCATAGGGGTCCTCCTCTGCCTCTTCGAACTGGGCTTGTAGCAGTTGCAAGAACCCATCAGCGTCGTGCAGTTGGGGGGCCCTGTTCTTGTATAGGGCTGCTGAGCACGTCCTTGCTTCCCACTTCAGACCCTCTGCAATGGCACTGACCAGGGCTCTGGGAAATGGGTAGAGGTGCCCATAACTTTCTATGTAGATTTCAGCTGTGTCGAGGAATTGTGCCAGGTGGTCTGGGTCGCCATCAAACATCCCTCTAAAGCAGGGTGGGCCCTCCCTTGCTGCTCTATTTTCCCAGTGCAGGGCTCTGTAAGCCTGCTCTTGGTGCCAATAATCTTGTTCTTCCCCTCTCAGTTTAGGGTAGGGGGGTGGTGTTCGGTCCGGGCGGCTTTGCTTGCTTTGCAAGGGAGGGACCCATGGATGAGGTTTTGGGCTTCCCCTCCTTCTGCCATGGGGGGGAAGGGCTGCGCCTCCACCTAGGGTGTCTCAATTGAGCAGCCTCAGCTGGTCCCCCCCTCTCCTTTGGCCTGCATGATGGCTTCTCCTCCTCCAGAAGGGTGGCACGGTCAAACTTCTCCTTCAATTCATCTATGGGGGCCGGGAGTGGCTTCCTTGAAACTTCTTTGTACCTGGCTTGCTGCCAATCCAGTAGCCAATCCACCCTCCCCAACTCACTTAGGGGTTTCCCCTTTCCCTGGGCATTTGGGAAGGGAAATTCGGCCTCCACAGCTTTTGGCAAGGGACCCATGTATTTATCTCTCTTCTCCTTGGCTCACGTCCCGGTCCGAGCTGGGCTATCCTGCGGCTTCGTTGGGGGAGGGAGGAGATGAAGCCCCGAGGTATCCAAGCTGGCTGGAGTCAGGACTGGCTCTCCTCCAGTTGCTTGAAGTAAACTTTCCTCAGACAAACGGCTTCCCACCATGGCATCCGGACTGTTTCTCCACTCACTCCAAATATCCGGAGGGGAGGTGGAAGCTTTGAAGTCAGCTAGCCCGGCTTGGAAAGGAGTTTTGGCTGTCTGTCAGGTTTCGATGTAATCTCAAATAAATTTCATTCTCAAACACAAAGTCTTTGATGAATCTCTCATTTATTGAAGAATTTACGATCTGACCTGAACTCATTTGTAGCCAAAACTGATTCTCTGAAACCAACCCCTCCGTTTCCGCTTCTCAAAACCCCAGCACCTCATTGGCCATCTTCCAAGTCAGTCTCTTCTGCCAACTACTTCAGATCACAGGAATGTCCCCTTCCCTCCATCACCTGGGTTACGTTATCTACTAAGGGGGAGAAGAACACTAGATCAAATGTCAGGCTACTAAAACTTCAAACTGCTTCTGCTATTTTTTTTTCTTTTCTCTTGGATCTTCATGGCAGCGATGAAAATAGAACAAATTGGATCGCTGACAGATATATCCACCTTGTAATTTTATCTGATTTTAAAGATAAATTTTATCTGCTCTAAAATCATCTGTATTTTCTCGTCTCTTTTTTAAAGTTATGTTTCTTTAAGTAAAAAACAAAGGTGTTTATGGCACAAGGGTAGTACAAGTATGTACGTATGATTTGCTTTTCTATGGGAAGTTGGGTTCCTGAGTCAAGACAATCAACTGACCAATTATGGACTGAGTTCAGAGAAGCGGAATATTCCGTGCTGTTGGTTGTTCATCAGCCAATCAACATGCTCAAATTTCCCCTCCATTAATGAAGACAAAAAAGGACAACAGTGAGAAGTATTGCAACATATCACTACTCTGGCAAGATATGATGATCTAAATACATTAAGAAATGAGTTACGGGGCGGGGGGGACATAAAGTTAGTTTGATGTAGTGGCACCTGGTTCCACTAGGCACCAGGCTAGGAACCAGAAAACTGTGAGTCTTTCCACCTTTCGCACAAAGCCAGCTGTGTGACCTTAGGCACAAAGACTCTCAGCCCTAGAAAGGAGGCAATGGTAAATCACTTCTGAAATCTTGCCAAGAAAACTGCCTGGACTAGTCAGAGGCCAATTCTGACTCAAAGGAACTATATATCTATATATCTATATCTATATCTATATCTATATCTATATCTATATCTATATCTATATCTATATCTATATCTATATCTATATCTATATCTATATCTATCTATCTATCTATCTATATATATATATATATATATATATAAAAGAAGTTATAGTAATGGTAGATTTAATCTTGAAAATAGACCTCTTGAAAAGTTTTGGAGGTGAATGAACATATAGTTTGGTTTCTTAGTTTAATACAAGCAAAACTCAACATGTGTTCATAATTGGAGTGGAATTATTTGAGAATTTTAGGAAATTAAAGTCATAGAGAACAGATTCATCCATTCCTTTCAGTGAATATATATTTTATCACAACTAAGTAAGCTTTGGCAGTTAGCCATTCCATAAGTTTATCTGTCCATGTTGCAGAAGCCTAATGACACCAATTTTGTACATAGCAGTGTAGGGAAAGCAGGCAATTACAGCAAAAGTTTTTTTAAAAATAGAAATGAAACCTTCTACAATTCCCATGCTATAAATATTTTGCAAGGCTGTTGTTGTTGTTTTGTTTTGTTTTGTTTTGTTTTGTTTTGTTTTGTTGTTTTGTTTTGCTTTGCTTTGCTTTGCTTCGCTTCGCTTCCTTTCCTTTCCTTTCCTTTCCTTTCCTTTCCTTTCCTTTCCTTTCCTTTCCTTTCCTTTCCTTTCCTTTTTTTTGAGGGGAAGTAGGATTTTGAGGGATACATTCTACAACTGGTCCTGGAAGGTAAATAGACACATGGAAGAACTATATCAGAAACATTGTCTATTATTTTTTAAAATATATTTAAATATATTTATTTTTAAATATATTTATGTTTTTCTATTATTATTTATATCTAATCAGGGAGGAAGGGTGGGTTGGTCTAGTTTAGTAAATTTGTCATTGGTATTGTTTCAGCCCATCTGTCATTTGCAAATGTATGTGATATGTTTCATACCAATGTTTTGTTTGTTCCCATTGTCTGCAAGCATTTTTTTTTTTTTTTGGTCACTAGTCAGTTCCAGTTTGGCAGCAGAAATTGTCCCTTGAACCATTTGTATTTCTTCCTTGTGCCCACATAGCTATTATTTTCCAATTCCTCTGGCCTGTTTGCAACGGTCGACAACAATTGAATTTCCTCTTGCGAATGCAGTGATTTTGTAAAAAGAGCTCCTTGGCACTACTTCACACATTGTCATTTTTGTTGTTGTTGCTGTTGTTTATAATTCCATGAACCCATGGATTGTGATGTCCTGGTAGACAAGATACTTGAATAGTGTCCATCTCTTTGGTCACATTTTCCTAGACTCAGATTGTAAATTACTCTGATTTCTTTATGTTTGTCCTCTGTTTTAAAATAAAATGAAGAAAAATCTGGGGCAGGTTCCACATTGGGTGTTTTTGTAAAATAGTGATGGATAGTTCCAGTTGTCGTGAGTCTTTATCACACTGTTCCTCCTTCTTCGAATAAAGTATCCCTTTGATGGAGAAGGCAAGTGAACAACAGAGTGCAGAAGGGTGGATTCATGCTAAATCCACATTTGGGGTATCTCTAGACTTGTATGCTATTTGAAACTGATGTGGAGAAAAATGGATCAGTGGCTAAGACACTGAGCTTGTCGATCAGAAAGGTCGGCAGATCAGCGGTTTGAATCTCTAGTATAGGTCTTCTGCGTGAGCAGGGGGTTGGATTAGATGACCTCCAAGGTCTTTTCCTTACTTCCATAGGGACATGGTGGGTCAGTGGCTAAGATGCTGAGCTTGTCGATCGAAAGGTCGGCACTTCAGCGGTTCGACTCCCCAGTGCCACATAATGGGGTGAGTTCCCGTTACTTGTCCCAGCTTCTGCCAACCTAGCAGTTCGAAAACATGTTAAAAAATGCAAGTAGAAAAATAGGGACCACCTTTGGTGGGAAGGTATAAGCGTTCTATGCGCCTTTGGCATTTAGTCATGCTGGCCACATAACCACGGAGACGTCTTCGGACAGTGCTGGCTCTTCGGCTTGAAACGGAGATGAGCACTGCCCCCTAGAGCCAAGAATGACTAGCACATATGTGTGAGGAGAAACTTTACCTTTACCTTTAAGGTTCCTTCCAATTCTGTTACTGTTACCTGTTACAGATGCCTATGGGATATTGGTCATTTGGATGCTCTTCAAACATACATACAGCATCCCTAAGTTGTGTGAATGCAAGTTGTGATCAAAAGCAGATCAAGAAAACCAAGTATTGCTTTAGTAACCATTGTCTCCTAATGTGCACACTCTGGAAGTGAAAAATAAAACCTGAATTGCTTCGCTTCAACAGATCAAAGGAAATTTTATTTCTGTTTGCATTCCTTGTTTGCATCTATGAAATGGAGAAACCTTGTATCTTTTCATCCACAGGTGACAATTAGGATGATTTTGAACTGATGAAGCAATCCCATGTATGGTCTTCGCTCACATAGATGCAGCCAACCTTAAAACAGCTTTGGGGTGTAGGAAAAAAAATTAAAATTGGAAATCCCCATAATATGTTATTTGAATCATAATAAGTCAGTAAAATTTTCTAAAGTCCTTGCTGATTCTATATAATAAATGAGCTTCAACCTAAATCTCATCATTCCAGTTTTAAGGATTGTTCATGTCAAGCTTTAAAACTTATTTTTGGCTCCTTCTGTTACAATTTTTCTTTTACCTCGCATTTGAGAGAGAACTTTAATTAGAAGGAAGTTGGCGTTTTAAATAATGGTGCTTTGGTACCCTCTAGTGGTTTAAAGTGGTTTAAACCATAAAGTGGTTTATCTCTGGAGGAATAGCATTTGGTTGTGATCTTAAATATTTGTGCAGATAGAACTTCACAAAGTCATTATTAACAGCAAATGGGTATCAATTGAGTCATTCATTTACCCATTAAAGTTGCAGTCAAGTGGCAACTTTATAATACAGAGAAAACATTGTAGAAGGAGTGCCCATTTCCCTTTCCAAAAGTTCCAGTTGTCGTGAGTCTTGCTAGAAATTACAGAAGCTGGTTCAGCAGAGGGCAAAGCCTACTTTTGGTTTGCAAGGGCTCTGTTATCAACCAGGGTTTCAATTCACTCATTTGAATGCTACAACCTTAATGTAGTTACCAAAGCAGTTTTAAAGGAATCACTGCCATACTTATAAGCTCATGTTTGTAAACTAAAATATGCACACCATAGTTAATATATGCAGGAATATGCTACGAATGCAATCCACCTTGAGTGCATTCACAAGGTATAGATCTATGGAGACAGAACCATTAAAAAGGGAAGTAGAATGGTGTCTGAAGTCAGTTTTTAAATCTAATCTGCAAGATTAATTAAGAATTGTACAATTTCATAAGTTTAATTATAAGCCGCCTAAAGTCCCTTTGTAGAGTTAGATAGACAGCTTATAGATTAAAGAAATAGCCTTCCCTTAAAACACAACAAATGATCTCTTCCCCTACATTCTGGATAGAGTGCAGAGAAGAGCAACAAAGATGATTAGAGGACTGGAGGCTAAAACAAAAGAAGAACGGTTGCAGGAATTAGATATGTCTATTCTAGTGAAAAGGACTAAGGGTGATATAAGAGTAGTGTTCTGATATTTGAGGTGTTTCCACAAAGAAGAGGGGGGTCAATCTATTTTCCTAAGCACCAGAAGGTAAGACAAGAAACAATGGATGGAAATTATTTAAGGGGAGAACCAGCCTAGAACTAAGGAGAAATTTCCTGACAATGAGAGTAATAAACCAGTGGAACAACTTGCCTTCAGAAGCTGTGAGTGCCATTTCTCTGTAGTGGTACAGGCAGTGGTGGGTTGCCCCTGGTTCACACCGGTTCTATAGAACCGGTAGTAAAACCGACAGGAGGCTCCACCCACCGACCCCGTCACCAAAATGCTTCTGCATTTGCGCAGAAGAGTACGCACATGCAGCCCCATTGCAAACTGGTAGTAAAGGTAAGTAGAACCCACCCCTGGGTACAGGGTCTCCTATTTGAACAAGGGGTTGGACCAGAAGACCTCCAAGAGGTCCTTTCCAACTCTGTTATTCTGTTCCATGTCTCATCTCTTATCTATAAACAAATCTTGAAAGTCTGGTCATTCAGTCTTGGTCAGCAAAAACCATTAAGCATTACCAGAGATAACAGCATATCACAGAATATAGAACATAGAAAAACAGAGTTCAGCGGATCCTTGAAATTCTTTTAGTCCAACCCGCTGCTCAAGCAGGAAACCCTACACCATTCCAGACAAATGCTATCCTATCTCTTCTTAAAAACCTCCTGTCAGCCTCCGCCTTTATATTGCTTGCTTGCTCGGCTGCCATTGTAACAGGGGGAGGGGGGAGCTGTCTGGATGTCTCGGGGTGGGGAAGTGACCTGGTGGAGTAAATGGGAGAAAGTTTTCCTCCGCATTTCTCTGCAGCTGGGAAGTGCACTGATAACCACTCAAGGTCAACCGTTGTGGCATACCAGGAGGATGGAGCCATTGGAAGCTGCACCCCATATGACCCTTTGGGGGAATGTGGATTGGATAACCCTGACTGACAATTATTTCCCAAGAAAGAAAATAAGAGGAATTTCCTCCTGAGCTTTTTCAAGTTGGGAAGAGTAGGCTGAGTGAGGAAAAGATGGATAAAGGAAAAAAGCATCTTGCATATATCTAGAAATAGAGTAAGCTAAAAAAAAAACATTGCCAAAAAATTCTCAAGCACACCTCCCCCCCCCCTTCTTTTCTTTTCTTTTCTTTTTTTTACAGAGTAAGAGAATGTTTGAGAAATTTCAGGGCAGATTTCAGCTGAGCATTCATTTAATTTCATGGATTCATAGATTCATTCATTCATTAGGGATTGGGTAACCTCATAGGAACTCTCTTTAAGAAAAGCTGCCTGCTGTTGTTCAGCGTGATTCAGCTTTTATGGAAGTCATTTTCAAAATAATGTTCCCCAATCCTGAGATTGCTTCAAGAATAGCCACATGGCTTAAAAATGTTTGACTCCCTTTCATTCTAGAGCTTCAGCAGTCCAGAAAATTATACAACAAAGGAGGCAGCTTTGCTTGCTATTAGGCAAGAAAAATATATCACCGTTTCTACAGATCTCCAGTTGACTTGACGAGACCCAGTTCCAAATATAAAAATGACTCAGCCCACTATTAAAAGTATGTCACCAGATTGTAGCTTCCTGTTTTCCTGCTTTGGGAGTGGCCCAATTGTAGCATGAACTTCTCCTTTTCCATTCCCTCCTGAAAATCCCAGTTGTGAACCTTGGGCATCTAACAAGAGTGGACATAAGGAGATAACTAACGTCATCAGGATTCCCATTCTGGCATCAGTTGTGATGACAAAATTACAAACATACTCATGCATCTACAGTAGCTTGGGTACCTTCATTTGTGATTTCCTTTATCTTCTTCTCAAACCATTGCAAGCCAATCCAAATAAAATAATCCCACAGAGCTCATAGACACTACCAGGCCCTTTATTAGTCATGGTTTCATTCAAACGTAAGGATGGACTTCAGAAATTCAGGGACAGAGAATGAACTGTAGATCAACAAAATGAAGACATCAGCACACTAAAACCAATGACAAAGGAAAAGCATAACCGATGTGTGTGTGTAATGCATCTATGTACGTATGTACACACATACGCACATATACATCGCCTGGTTAATAGTAACCTACATACAGATATTTTAAAAACTGTTCCTGCCTGGCATACTCTTCTACTTGGGGGGGGGGGGAGGCAGAAAAGGCTAAAAGGAAAAAATAAATATTGCTATTTATGAGAAAAGTCTCATAAATAGCAATATTAGAAAAAGAGAGAGAAAGAGAACAAGAGTGGTCACCATCCTGGCCTTTGTGTGCCAGACATTGACTGTTTCATTTCATGAACGAAACAGTCTCCCTCACAAAGTGACTAATAAGTTCCTAAAGTTGTTTATACCTTTTATTATGACGGGAAAAGTCATTTCATTATATATTTCTTTTCCTTTTCTGTACTCTATTCTGTACTCTATTCTTATTTTTTTCTTCCTTTTCTAGTTGTCTTTTTCTTTTTTTACTTTTTTCTGCACTTTCTAAAATTTTCTTTTATTCTTTTTTCTTTTAATTTAGTTTGCATTAGTTTTTACTATGTTTATTAAAATATTTTAATATTTTTTTAAAAAAAAGAAAACTCACTGGATGATCTCCCATTCCAGAATTTGTGCTGGTCATTTTTTTCTTTCTCTACCCAACTTCATGGAATGTGGTAAGAATAAAATTGCTAGCTATATAATTTCCTAAGAAAATGAGTACCTATATACTCGAACATAAGCCGAGTTTTTCAGCACGTTTTTCAGGCTGAAAAAAGCCCCCTCGGCTTATATTCGAGTCACGGAAAAAAATGCCTTTTTCCCTGCAACCGTTTTGGCTCCCAGGGTTGCAGAGAGGCTTGCTAAAGCCAAAATGGTGTGTGTGTGGAGGGGTGCGGCACCCCTCCCCACGTCCCTTTTTGGCTTTAGGGGTTGCAGGGAGGCAGGAGTGAAATGCTCCCGCTTTGGACCGGCTCAGGCGAGTAGGTAGCGGAGATTGAGGCGAGTTCTCCATACTGGTAGCAATTGGTGGCTGGCCACACCCCCGAACCGGGCCACGTGGAAGGCAGGCAAGCTTCGCAGGGCTGCGGGGAAGGGAGCTTCCCAGCGTGCCCTCCTCCTCTCCCAGGTGACAGCCAGGGCTTCACCGCCTTCTCTTTTCTTCAGAGGGGCAGCGTCTGCTTCCAAGTTCTTGCAGAGGGAGGGACATACATAAACACACACGCCCCTGTTGCCCCCCGCCCCACTACTTTTGCTGTCAGCTTAAAGTCAATCTTGAAGAGCCGGAACACATTTCCTTACATCTCCACCAAACTCATTGTTGGGAGCGTCAGTGATCTAAGGAAACGTCTTCTTATACCTTCTCCTCTCCATTCCCATTCCCCCTACCCCATTTTTCCATTTCTGTGCCTGGATTCTGCTAATTCCCCCTTCTCCTTCCCATTTCCCCCCCCCCCTTGTTATTCCATTTCTCTGTTGGATTCTGCTCCTGCAAGAGAAGGCTCCGATGTTTGCTTGGGTGGTGGAGGGAAACTCAAAACATTGGGGGCTTCAGAAGGGCAGAATGAGCTTCAAAATGTGCAGCTCCTAGCTCTAACAGTGAGTGACGTCAAGTTGGCTGGGGAATAGGGGCACTGGAGTTGGGCGGGTGAATCTACAGAGGGCGTCATTCTTTAGGCAGGCTTTATGGGGCTTGAAATCAGGGGTGGCGAGGGCTGAGACACAGAAAGAGACAAAGAATGAAAGAGAGAATGAGAGAGAGAGAGTGGGAGAGAGACAGAGAAAGAGGGGGGAGAGAATGAGAGAGTGGGAGAGAGAGAGAGAAAGGGGGAGAAAAAGAATGAGAGAGAGAGTGGGGGAGAGAGAAATGGTGACAAGATAGGGCAAAAACGTAAAATGTGAGGACAGTCATAAGTTCGAGGACTGGTCACAAGTGTGAGAAACAGTCAAAAATTACTTTTCCAGCCCTCTGAGTAGTCCATATGCACAAAAGGACTACCCAGAGGGCTGAAAAAAGTGATTTCTGACAGGTCCTCGCACTTTTGACCAGTCTTTTTTTATTTTGAAATTTACCAGTAGCCGCTGCATTTCCCACCCCCGGCTTATACTCGAGTCAATGAGTTTTCCCAGTTTTTGTGGTAAAATTGGGGGCCTCTGCTTATATTTGGGTCGGCTTATACTCGAGTATATACGGTATGTAAATATAGGGTTCCTTTTGCCTTTTCTTTTGTTCTTTTATTTTAAAATCATTCCGTTTATCTCTTTATCTTTTTTATTATATGGAAATGACCATTTTAGATTATTTGTTGATTTATTATTAACTGGCCATTTAGTTTCCAAAATAGGAGAAAGAAGCCTGTTTGTAGTTCAGTAGCAAAACTGAGTTTATTGTAAAAAAAATATTGGGTTTATCCCAAGTCATATGTAAGCTTTAGTGTGTAAATAAAACAGAAAAGTAGTAGTAAAGAGACTAAGCAATAGTAAGGAAACTAAGAACAATTTTTCTCCTTGCCAAAATTCCCTCTGAATTACTATTTGTATTTCAAGAGAGATTTCAACTGAAGGGGGAAAATGCATGTCAAAGTCTAGGTTGCTTATTTATATAAAAAGGGCAAAAAAAAAATCCCATCAGTTTATCACATTGATCTCACAATCCTCAGGTTGCTCAGTGCATTCTGCTGCTATTACTTACATTAATGCTACATCTTATTTACCTAGCTAATGATAGCTGCCCCTTAGTTTTATTAGAGACAAAAAAGTTGCTGCAATGAGATCTAATTTAGGATGCTAAAGTTAGGACCAGAATCCATGTCAGTCATCAAGGCAAGGAAACAGCATGGTAAGTTACTAAGTTTTACTTCATCAGGTTGATGTGAAATCTTCCTGAGAGCTATATACAGAAATATACAGCAAAGTTCTATATTAAATAGAGAGATCTATGAGATCTTGAGTTATGAGATCTATGTTAAAATAGATTTAGTACCACAAATATTTAGAATCAAGCCTTTGACAAAAAAAAATCATAAATGTTTGGAAATAATTGCTATTTGGAGCTGGATATTTTTTAATTTATTTATAACTTCCTTCATCTGCATTTTTTTACCCTTTCCCCCATCCTCCATTGCATTTCCTTAGCTATATTCAGAGGTGTTCTATGATGTCAGAAGTACGTTTTAGAATGTATGTGAACATATGCCTTAATTCTGGGTCACTTTTCCTATAGGTTTCTTTTTCCTTGGAATTTTGGAATGTGAATAGATTGCACCCATGGTCTTCTTCAGGGGTGAAATCTACTTATCTTCCTTACCAGTTTGGAAGTGTGTGTGCATCACATGTGTACGTAGACCCTCTGCGCATGCGCAAAACCTTCTTTGCATGCGCAGAGGGTAAAAAACACATTACTTCCCGGTTAAAACCAGGAAGTAACGACACTCGGGTGGGTGGGTGGAGCCTCGCGCCGCCATCACTACCAGTTCTCCAAACCACCTGCCACAATCGCTACGGGCTCACCTGATCAGGTCCGAATCGGGAGCATTTCACCCCTAGTCTTTTTCTATCAGCTTCTTGTTCCATATTTACTTTAGGGTGCTGCTTTGGAAACAATATGATCTCAGCAGTCTTTGAAACTGAATTTGAGGGGGAAGATGTTACTGTTCAGCACCACAATGCATGCTACACAATGAACTTCGTGTCACATCCCATTTTTCTTCTACCTGCCACTTCCCTGGTTCCTTGTCATGTTAGCTAAACAACACACAGGTACCTAATGATTTCCATCTTGCCACCTACAATCTTGATAGCACATTTTCCTGTTGAGCTGCAAAACATTTCTTTCAGAATGACTTAAATTAGTAACATGGGGCATCTGAAAAGGAAAGGAAATGAAAGACAAGAAAACCCTATTAGCTGTCATCAAGACGCTGGGAACTGAGGCCCACTTTGAAATCATACCACCTTGACTGAGTCAGTGAAAACAGAGGTAAGAGATAAACATTCCTTTGAGAATACTTTCCACAGACGTCTTCTCTAATAGTAAATGTGTTCCAGGAAGAGAACTAAGGCAAATAGTATGTTTCGTATTCAAAGAGTGGTTGTGTCACCGAGCTTAGCCTGTGACTCAATTGTTATTTACTTTCTTCTACCATAGAGGGGGTATTTTGTGTGGCCAGGAAAACGGCACAATCCTAATGGCACAGGCCACTTATAGAATAGCTAGAAGTATCTGAGCAATCAATGAAAGGCAAACTATTGATGTACTGGACGACAGAGGCAGTAGGAATTGGCCATGATGGAAATTAGAACTGAATCAAAAATGAGCCATGTCATATTACTCTTTGGTGATTTTTTATATATATAAAACCTGCTTCGTTGGCAGTTGAAATCCCTGCCTTTTTACTCAAGAGTAAATCCTGCTGTATTTAGATAGCATTACCATCCCTGATTCTATCCTTGCTGTTTTGACTAAGGCATGTTTAGCTTGTTCTCTTTCAAATCAGTAAGAAGATCAGTTAGATACATCTTCCCTTTGAAATAAGTCAGATGAGGAAACAGATTCCACATATAATACCCAAATAGGCAGGGATGAAATCCAGCAGGTTCTGACAGGTTCTGGAGAACCGGTAGCGGACATTTTGAGCAGTTCAGAGAATCGGCAAATGCCACCTCTGGCTGGCCCCAGAGTGGGGTGGGAATGGAGATTTTGCAATATCTTTCCCCCAGGAGCGGGGAGGGAATGGGGATTTTGCAGTATCCTTCCCCTAGAGTGGGGTGGGAATGGAAATTTTGCAGTATCCTTCCCCTGCCACGCCCACCAAGCCACGCCCACCAAGCCACACCACACCCACCAAGCCATGCCCACAGAACTGGTAGTAAAAAAATTGAATTTCACCACTGCAAATAGGCTTTTGGACAGAATCTTGAAAGATGGAAAGCATTTTCCCTCCTTTTCTCTTATACTAGAAAGTCCTGGGCTTAAATCCTGTTTTGTTAACTGTCACATTCCTTCTCCAAGGTCATCTCTGACTTTTTTTACACCATATGACAATAGGACTCTAGAGCACCATTTTCATGCCATTTGCAGCTCCTTTTCATCATTCTTACAAAATTGGCTGCCATGTTTTTCTACTGTTTTTCTGAACAGAATATACAGGTGAATGCCATCATTTGAGGAACTATCAGATCAGGAAGCCAAAGGGTGATGTTGGACTTGAGCTTGGACTGATGCAAGTGAAGTGAACTGAATCAGTGTGACAATTTTAAGATCAAAGCCTATGTAAGTACAGAGACTTTGTCTTCAAAAGTCAGCACTCACAGCAAGGGAAGAGATTAGCCAGACTGTCATGGTCTATTTTCAGCCTAATAAAGATACAGCAGAGGGTTGGGAAAGTTCCCTACACATTTCTCAGTTGTCTGGGAAACAACAGAGTGTCTGTCAGCACAGAGAAGAGGTAGTAAAAAGAAACTGAAGAAAACTGTACCCTAATGTACCCTAAAATTAAACTAGATTCTAAAATGAATGGTCCAGTTGTTGAAAATTCTGTACTAATACTCCTGACCTTATCAATAAAACTGGTCTTTAAAAGGGCTCAGTGGAAATCTTACTTTTGACTACCAAGAGTCTGACCTTCATTCCCTCCTTTCTCCTCTGTGATATGATGGCCCCTGAGCAGAAGCAAAAGTTGAAAATGGCTTCTGTAGAAAGAATCTGAGAACAATTTTGCTATATTTAACATTAGAACACTGATCAAAGGTGAGATGAGTTTTCAACATCCTGCATTAGGTGGAGGGTTCAATCTTTTTCCTGTCAGTTTCACTACCATGTGTATTTATTGACAAGTTCATTACACTCCATTTCCACAATGGTTTACAACTGGGAGTGGGAGTATGAAAATGAATGTTTAAGTGCATATTTTTATAAACATTTTGTTTTATAATTTTCATTTCCATGTATTTATCATTTCAGAGCACATTTCTATTTCATCCTAAGTTTCCAGTTAGGTCTTGTTTGTCTGTTCAGCTAAAAACTATATTGCAACCTGCAGAGTATAGCAGTTGAAGAATAGCCACTATCTTATTTTTACTTCAGTCCTGCAAGGGCAAGTAAATAGACAATAACAGAATAACAGAGTTAGAAGGGATCTTGGAGGTCTTCTAGTCCAACCTCCTGCTCAAGCAGGAAACCCTATTCCATTTCAACCAAATGGTTGTCCAATCTCTTCTTAAAAGCCTCCAGTGTTGGAGCACCTACAACTTCTGGAAGCAAGTTGTTCCACTGATTAATTGTTCTAACTATCAAGAAATGTCTCCTTAATTCTAGGTTGGTTCTCTCCTTGATTAGTTTCTATTCATAAAGACAGTTCATACCACGGGTTCCTGGTGCTCTATGAGATTGCTTGTTTCTTCTATGCATTACATTACCAAAATTAGGTAATATGGTCAATGCTAGTAGAGAATGGGGTTTGCTTTCTTATTCACCAGTATCTTTCAGACCACACTTCTCACCCAAGATAAGATAAAAACATCCACAAGCATCAGATTAAAATGATACCTTCTCAAATATGAGAAGAAACGAATTGCAATAAGATAATTTATAAAATGCAGGTTGAAATATGTATGATTTTCTTGACTTCTTAAAAAAAAGAGCAAAGAAGGACATACACATATATCCTAGGATATTTCCTAGAAAAGGATATATCCATGGTGAGGACCAAAGCAAACACACAGGAAATCGAGCTGCTCAGTAACCCAGACTTTAACCCTCAACAGCATGCCGGAGCCCTGGTACATGATGAGTATAACACACAGTTCCGTGCAAAGTCAGGGCTGGGAGCTCTCGCCTCCCAGTGCATTTTATAGTCCAGGGCCACACCCTCCAGCCAGCCTGCCACATCCACTGGTCACCCAACATCTGGTAGCCTATGGAAAGCATTCAGCTGCAGTGGCATGGCCCAGTCGGTGGCATGCTTCATGGCCCTATGAATCCCAACCAGAGGCCTGTGCATGGAAGCAGTGGGACGATCGGTTGGCAAGCGGCTGTTTGACCCTACAACCTGGAACTTCCCCACCACTGTTGTTTCTCCCTCCTCTGAGGTCATTACTGAGGACTCCCCCTGCTTGCTCCCCGGGATCTTTCAGGGGTCTGTCAGGGAGGCCTTGCAGTCTTACTGGAGCTGCCAGCCAGTAATATTGGTAACTGCGGCAAAGGCGCCATGCATTCAGCTGCACTGTGTCCTGGCTGGTTACACCGAAAACACTGTAGTGGAGGTCAAACAGGCCTCACCGTAGGGCCCAGGGCACTAGGGTGCGATCGCTGCCATCGCCTCCTTGTTCATGATGCCGGTCACCTGTCCCGCTTCCTGCTGCTCGGTGCCACTCTCAGAGGACCGGCCAAGGGTGTTAAGGTTATTGTTGTGTTAACCAACCAGCAGAACAAGTGCACAGAGAAACGGTACTGAGAGCAAATGAATACAATACATACAAACTAGTTTAACAAAGCTTTTACTTTGTAGTGGAAAAAACAATTGCATAGTCTTTTAATCAATCCAAGTCTTTAGCCATTCAAATCAGTCCGGAGTTGCAAAAATCTTCTTAGCATACAACAGTAGGTAATAAACAGCAATTCAACGCTGTTGATCCATCCACGATGAGAGCTCCTTCACACACAACGGTAACAGTTCCAACCAACAAGTCATTCAACAATGACTATAGCTCGGCTCTCTTCTTATATACAGTTTACACTAGTAATTATCCACTTAAGATAAGTGGAGTCAGCAGTGCAATGACTCAACAGTACAATTAGGATAATTGCAGTCAGCAGTCAGTCAGCAGGCAATTACAATGACTCATCAGTACAATTACTCAGCATTACATCTTAAAGCTACAGAACTCATTTATAGTTATAGAACACATATATTGCCTGGACAACTCATTAGGCTTACACCACATCCTAACAAAGGGAATGATCTGCTGATGAGTGGTTGGTCGGCGCTGCCCCAGAGTGTCCCGCCACTGCCACCGCAGCCTTGACCATCACTTTGGTGGTCATCTCCACTGTGTGCTGCTCCGTGCCCTTCCCACCACCACCACCCCAGGTATGGCAAGCCCCGGATCAAGGCTCCACAATCCATAGAAATCAGGTCAGTAGTATAGAAATTCAGTTGTTCTCTGAGCTTGTGGGTTGGTTTCTAAACATTTTGTTCCCAGGCTAGGTAACATCTACAGTGGATTTTAGGGGATATCAGTGTTCTTTCTGTTTATAAGGGCTTCATGTAGTCAGTAGGTCTTGTGATGATGAGGTCCCATCAGGTCAGGGTCCCATCAGGTCAGGATCTTGTGATGGGTCAGGTATGAGTCACCAGTGAGAGTCTTGTGATAGGTCTTGTGATGGGGAGGTTAGGTCAGATGAGGGTCATTAGGAGGTGAAGTGCTGGTGGGGAGTTGCAAGGGCTGGTAGAGAGTTGGTGCAGTCTCTGATTGGCTGATTTGGGTTCTGAAGGGTTCATAGTAGTAGTGGGTTTCAAAAACCATTGCTACCAGTTCACTTGCGGGCGCTCTCATGCTCATGCTCATGTGCAACGCTTCTGTGTATGCGCAGAAACATCCAGGTGGGTGGGTGAAGCCTCCCGCCGCTGCCGCTGCCGCTGCCACTACCAGTTCACCTGAACTGGGGTGAACTGGTAGCAACCCACCACTGATTCGTAGGCTGATTGTAGGTCAATGTGTCTATTGATGGAATTGCTTGTGGAGTGCCAGGCTTCAATGAACTCATGAGCATGGTGGATGGTAGCGTGGCCAATGTCTTTTGTGTTGCTCCAATCAAACTGGTGCTATTTGGTGTCAATGTGGGTAGAGATTAAGGATTTGGGATTGCGGCATTTCACTGCCAGCTGGTCTTCATAAATACTGCTTTTTAACAAAGCCGTTATAAACAGAAGAACTCTGACACTCACATCCCCTAAACTCTGCTGAAGATGTTACCTAGCCTGATATTGAAATGTTTGGAAACTAGCTTGGCAGGGTCTTAAGAACACAGCGGAAAACTCGGAGGTCAGAGATCTTGCGTATGTCCGGAGGCAGTTCATTCCAAAGGGCAGAGGCTCCCACAGAGAAGACTCTCCCCCTGGGTGTCACCAGCCAACATAATTTGGCCGATGGCACCCTGAGGAGTCCCTCTCTGTGGGAGTGAACTGGTCAGTGGGAGGCTATCAGTGGCAGAAGGCAGTCTTGTAGGTACCCAGGTCCTGAGCCATGGAGCGCTTTAAAGGTGGTAACCAACACCTTGAATCACGCCTGGAAAACCACTGGGAGCCAGTGCAGCTTGCGCAGGAGAGGTGTTACATGGGCGCAACAAGTTGCACCCATAATTACCCACGTGGCCACATTCTGGACCAGTTGGAGCCTCTGAGTGCTCTTCAAGGGGAGCCCCATGTAGAGAGCATTACAGTAGTCCAGCTGAGAGGTAACATGGGTGTGAGTGACTGTGCGCAAGGTGTCCTGGTCCAGAAAGGGACGCAACTGGCAAATCAGGCGAACCTGATAGAAAGTCCCCCTGGCCACGGCCGTCATATGCTCTTCTAAAGACAGCTGTGCATCCAGGAAGAGGCCCAGATTGTGAGCCCTTTCTGTGGGGGGGGGTAGAGATTCACCCCCTATAGACAGCAATGGCATCAGCTGACTATACAGGAACCCCGGTAGCCACAGCCACTTGGTCTTGGAAGGGTTGAGTCTGAGCCTATTTCTCCCCATCCAGACCTGTACGGCCTCCAGGCAGCAAGACATCACATCAAGAGCATAATTGGGGTGGTCTTGGGTGGAGATGTACAGCTGAGTGTCATCAGCGTACTGATGTACCCTCACCCCAAAACCACGGATGATCTCACCCAGCGGCTTCACATAAATGTTGAACAGAAGGGGCGAGAGGACCGACCTTTGCGGCACCCCCCAAGTGAGGCACCTTGAGGTCGACCTCTGCCCCCCTGCCAACACAAACTGCGAGCGGTCGGAGAGGAAGGAGGAGAACTACCACAACACGGTGCCTCCTATTCCTAACCCCCTCAACCGCTGTAGCATGATACCATGGTCGATGGTATCAAAAGCCACTGAGAGATCTAATAGGACCACAACAGAGGAACAACCTCTGTCCCGAGCCCTCCAGAGATCATCCACCAATGCGACCAATGCCGTTTCCATGCTGTACCCCTGTCTGAAGCCCGACTGGTAAGGGACCAGATAGACAGCTTCATCCAGGTACTGGGGGAACTGTCGTGCCACCACACTCTCAACAACCTTCACCACAAAGCGAAGGTTGGAGACTGGAAGGTAATTTGCTAATACAGCCGGGTCCAGGGAAGGCTTCTTGAGGAGGGGCCTCACCACCGCCTCCTTCAAGGTGGCAGGAAAGGTCCCCTCACTCAAAGAAGCATTTATAATCCCCTGGAGCCAGCCTTGTGTAACCTCCTGGGAGGCCAGTACCAACCAGGAGGGACACGGGTCCAATAAACATGTGGCAGCACTAAGCCTACCCAGAATCCTGTCCACATCCTTGGGAGCTACAGGGTCAAACTCTTCCCAGATAATGTTCTCAAGACCTACCCCCATCTCCCCCCCCTGGACTCCCCCAGTCGGAGTCCAAGCCTTCCCAAATCCGAGCGACTTTATCATGCAGGAACTGCACAAACTCCTCAGCTCGACCCTGTAAGGGGTCTTCCCGCTCTCCCCCCCGAAGAAGGGAACGGGTCACCCTAAACAGAGTGGCTGGGCGGTTCTCTGCAGATGCGATAAGAGCAGAAAAATAGTTAGATTTTGCTGCTTTTATCGCCACTAGGTAGGTCTTGATATAAGACCTCACCAGTGTTCGGTCGGATTCAGATTGACTAGTCCTCCAGACACTCTCTAGGCATCTTTTCCAATGTTTCATCTCTTTCAGCTCCTCAGAGAACCAAGGAGCCAATTGAGATCAACATCGGGTCAGAGGCCGCAAAGGCACGACACAGTCTAAAGCCCCGGCGGCCGCCCTATCCCAGACGGCCACCAGGTCTTCAGTCAAATCATGTGCCAGAGTCTCGGGAAATGGCCCAAGCTCTGTCAGGAACCTATCAGGGTCCATCAGGCACCTGGGACAGAACCACCTGGTCGGTTCCGTCTCCCTGCGGCGAGGGGAAACTGCTCAAAAGTCTAAGTGAAGGAGGGAATGATCTGTCCATGACAAGGGCTTAATATCTAAATCCCCTATTCCTAGATCATTCAACCACTGACCAGAGACAAAAATCAAGTCCAGAGTGTGTCCTCCTGTGTGTGGGGGGCCTTGAACTAACTGGGTCAGGTCCATGGCTATCATGGAAGCCATAAACTTCCTAGCTGCCTCCGACGTCTCACCGACGGATGGCAGGTTGAAATCCCCCATGACAACGAGTTTGGGGGTATCCACCACCACCCCAGCAATAACGTCGAGCAGCTCGGGTAGGGCCACCGCCATGTGGCAGGGAGCCAGGTACATAGTCAGCAAGCCCATCTGCACCCCACGACCCCACTTCACAAAGAGGGACTCACATCCGGCTATCTGAGGAACAGTGGCCTCCCTCGGGCAAACACTTTCCCTAATAATCACCGCCACCACCACCCCGCCCCTCCCCTGGACCCTCAGAAGACAAACTCCTGAATTTCACAACACATGGGCAGACCTAACCATAGTTTCAACTGGGAAACTATAAGCATCCTAAACTAAGCCAAGTCCAAAAACACTTTCTGGAATTTCTGGAAGCCTGGCACGCTAAGAAATAGGCCATCAATAGCAATGATAAAATGTAAAATTTGTTACTACTGGTTCTGTGGGTGTGGCTTGGGGAGGTAATGTGACCCACTTTTTGGGTGGGCGTGGCCAACTTTTTTTTTTTTTACTTTTAAAAGCATTTTTTCTACAACCTCTTAAGCTGAAGTGGTTGCTAAAAAATGCTTTTAAAAGCCTCTAATGATCAGGCAACTCAGCTGAGCCGTGTGATCATCAGAGGCTTTTTTTTTTACTTTTAAAAGCATTTTTTCAGCCAAAGAGGTTGTAGAAAAAATGCTTTTAAAAGTAAAAAAAACCCAAACCTCTGATGATTGTGCGCTCAGCTGGGCATGGGGTGGGGGGGGGGTGCAGCGATTTTTGCTACCGGTTCTCCGAACCACCCACCTCCATCGCTACTGAATCGGGTGATCCGGTTCGAACCAGGAGCATTTCACCCCTGATCAATAGGCACATAAACATAAACAACATCTACATACCATTCAAAAGAAACAATGAAAAAGCCAAAAAGAAAACAAAAAAACATCTCCTCACCAGCAAGCAACACACAGATAAGCAGAGATTAACACCAAGATTAATATTAGACCAACAATCAGGAAGCGAACAATACCTCAATCAAGGAGCTGCCAAACAAGCTAACAGTAAACAACAGCCCAATCAAGGAACTACCATAATCATCACCCCACCAACACTGATAGGGCAAACACTAATATATAAAATGAGATCAAATCCCATTCCTTACTAGCACTGACGGTATTACCTACTGTAGTTTGGTAACGAAACATCTTGAAGAAAGCAACCAAGCTCAGAAAGTACCAAGGAAGCCATAGTTCAACCCTGAGCTACAACTATTTTCTTCCATTGGTACAGTTCATAACAGAATCCAAGGGTTAAAAATCCTCAAGAGTCTCTCTCATTTGGACATACATGGGTGTCTGCTAGATCACACCTCTCACAATTGGATGCTCACCAGATAGGTTGTTATAGCCAAAACAAGTTGTAGGCCAACTACATCTAGAAGGCAAACACCAGATCAGAACACATACTTTTGCTGTTAGCAAAATGCATCATAGACCAAATCTCTTCACTGTATGCATTTCATTTTTTCTGCTCTAAAGGATATAGATTTTGTTTCTGCGGTTCCAGTTCCAGGAACCAGTGTGGTTAATCACTCATTTCAAAACTATTAATTTTATCGTGTTAATATTGAGTTTAATACTTTCAATATAGCATCCATCTGTCAGTTTTCATGAAAATTATAACGTGACCTAATTGCATTTCTAAAGATTAGTTTGCTGAGGTTACAGATTTTAATTCTAAAGCTGTCTGCTTCTGTGAAAAAGGCAATATGGGTAATAATATCTAATTCCTAACCTAGATCCCTCATCAGTATCCAAGCTTGCGGACAAGTGCCATGACCAACTAAACTTAGAAGGAACATGACAGATGAAACCAGTCTCCCTTTTTATAACATTCAGAGCAGCTGAAAGGAAACATAAGAGCCAGGACTCTGAAGAGCAGGTACCATTATGTAACGGTAAAGGAAGGATCCAGCGGACAGAAAATAATATTTGTCTAATCTTCATCATTTTATTTATATTCATGCAGCCATATTTGAAGATGACATTTGTCATAATGCTTCGTGCAGAGCTCAGAACTCTGGATCGTGGTGAAACTGACCTTTACATCGATTACCGGGCCAACTGTATCAAACACAAAAGCAACAGCTCACGTTCCTACAACCACAACAACTCAATAACCAACAATCGACAATCCCATCAATCAAACATCCCAACAACCAACAATCAACAACCTCAACACCCTAACATCCAAAACTAGGTATGCACGCCCCCAAGATCATCCAGGTTCACCACCACAGATCTTAAATGCAAACTACTCAATGCAAGAAGCCTTGCAAACAAAATGCTGGACTTTCTTCTTCTTCTAAATACGGCTCAATTTGACATTATATTTGGCTGTGAAACATGGTTTAACAAATCCTTTTCAGACTCCATTACCACTACAAGTGACTACCATGTCCATCGGTCTGACCATGGAATCAGAAGAGGAGGTGGTGTTGCCATCTTTTATAAAAAGTCCCTAGATCTGAAAAATATTCAAATATCACAAGAGCTAGTTGTTCATGAGATCATTATCTGTGATTTTCATTAAATACCACAATTCACTTCCTATTATGTTACAGAGCCCCTGATTATGACCTTGATCATGCGAGTAAACTAACTACTTTACTAACTTGGGCAGCCTCATGCCCACATCCCATTATTTTTCTTGGTGACCTCAATTTACCTCTTATTAATTGGACCCTAAATGAGTGCTCTACTGAATCAATACATATGACTCTGTATAATGCTGTCACTACTTTAGGACTTGATCAGTTGGTATCTAACAACACTAGATTCAACAACTGCCTTGATCTAATCTTCTGCAACAGTTTAAACACATTTTATAACCTTCATATCAAAGAACTTTTTTCCAACAATGACTACTGCATGATTGACTTTTGTCTAAATTTACATCCATACAACAAATCTCATAATAGGACTCCTGAATACAAGTTTAAAAAAGCAAATTATGATCTCATAGCTGCCGACCTTTCATCTCTAGATTGGCAAATCCTATTCAATGGCTGCAACACACTGCTGAAGACAATTATAACACTTTTCTACTTGAAGTTCAAAGAGTCATTAATCTATATGTACCATTAATAACAGCCAAAGCCAAAAAGAACAAATTATCCATATCAATAAGGAAACTCCAATTTAAAAAATCCCTTTGGCAGAAAAATAAAACTGGCTATGTTGCTAACTTAAAAAAACAATACAAATCCATATGCCGCCAAATAAAAACAGAATGTATCAATTACCACTGCAAACAGGAGGAAGAGTTGTTACACACAAATTCCAATCGTGCCTTCTATAATTTTGTAAATGCCAAACTTAAAGACTCAAAAACCATTCTACCTCTAAAAGGGCCAAATGGTGAAGATTGTAATGATGATGCCATTAAAGCTAATCTCTTCAACACTTTTTTCAGTTCAGTCTTTGTCAACAGCAATGGCATCTCCCTCTCATTTCCTAGTCGTACCTCATCCAATTGCAATGATCAAATCCACATTGATTTTACTGAAGATGCCATCATAAGGGCACTACACAAACTAAAGCCATCTCTATCTATTGGTCCTGATGGAATATGTGCCTTCTTTCTTAAAAAGCTTTCCTCCACCATAGCTGAACCTCTAAGCACCATCTATGAAGTATCTTTTAGAATGAGCTACTTGCCTGACAAATGGTCATTAGCAACAGTCATACCTATCTTCAAAAAAGGTGACTCTGGCCTTGTTGAGAATTATAGACCAATCTCTCTTTGTTGTGTCATGTGCAAAGTCATGGAATCCATCATAAACCAATCCATCACCCTCCACTTAGCGACAAATAACCTACTCTTTGATAAACAATTTGGTTTCAGGAAAAATTTGTCATGTAATCTGCAACTCATACACTGCAAAAACATCTAGACCTCTCAATTCAACCAGGGCAAAGCAATAGACGCAATTTACATAGACTTCTGTAAAGCCTTTGATTCAGTAGTGCAGAACAAACTACTTCTGAAACTAAAATCTTATGGCATTTCTGGACCCCTGCATAATTGGTTAGCTGCGTTCCTGTCAAACAGGCAACAAGTGGTCAAAATAGGCAGCAAATCCTGCACCTGTTAACAGCAATGTTCCCTAAGGCAGCGTTCTAGGTCCAACACTCTTTCTGCTTTATATCAACGATCTTTGTGATCAAATTATAAGCAGCTGTGTCCTCTTTGCTGATGATGTTAAACTATTCAACACCACAGACAACTCTACTACCCTTCAAAATGACCTAAACTATGTATCCGAATGGTCAAACAATTGGCAACTTCAAATCTCTGCTAACAAATGCTCAGTCCTGCACATTAGCAATAGAAATAAGAACATCAAATATTTGCTGGCTGGAAACGATCTAAAAGTTGACCCACACTCTGTCAAGGACCTAGGAGTACTCATTTCAAAAGATCTAAGTTCCAGAGCTCACTGTAACATCATTGGAAAAAAGGCATTAAGAGTTGTCAATCTCATTTTACGAAGTTTTCTCTCTGGTAACACTGTACTTCAAACTAGAACATATAAAACCTTTGCCAGACATATACTTGAATACTGTCCACCTGCCTGGAATCCTCACTGTATTTCAGACATCAATACATTAGAGAGGGTCCAGAGATATTTTACTAGAAGAGTACTCAAATCTTCTGCTCGAAATAAAATTCTCTATACCACCAGGCTTGAAATTTTAGGTCTGGATAGCCTCAAACTACACCGTCTACGTTCCAACCTATGCGTAGTTCATAAGATTATTTACCAAAAAGTCCTACCTGTAAATGAGTACTTTAATTTCAATCGTAATAACACAAGGGCTATCAATAGATTCAAACTCAATGTAATTCACTCCAATCTTGATTGTAGGAAATATGACTTCTGCAATAGAGTAGTAAATGCCTGGAACTGATCCTACTGATCCTGTTGTTAGTCTCGCTAATCCCCATACCGTTTACCTTAAACTGTCTACCGTGGACCTTTCATGTTTCTTAAGAGGTCCCTAAGGGAGTGTGCACAAGTGCACCACCGTGCCTACCTTCCCTGTCCTACTGTCCCCATTTATATGTAATCATTCTATGTGTTTTGCCTATTTATATCCTTTTATTTGTGCCAATTTTTTTCATGTGTCCATGTCTATGTCTAAACTGTTACTTGTTTTCTTGTACTTGTTGACAAATAAATAAATAAAATAAAATAAAATAAATAATCAATTCTGAGAGGGCCAGGAAACTAAAAGAATATTGAAGGCATCACAAAACACATAAGTTCCATTCTTCTCAATGGCCATGCATTTAGCCATGAATAGGTAAACTAGAATGATGCTAATTTATTTGTTCGACATGGAGCAAGGTGCCACACATACTCATACATATATGCATCATCCAAGTCATACATATTTAACGAAGTATTAATGTCCACTTATTTGACTTGGACTTTGGGATTCTGGACTGAGCTGAGAAACAATAAATCAAAGGAATGCTTATTCTGATTGATCTTGTCATCATGGAGATCTTTGAGATGGCTAAAACTATAAACCCCAATAAATAACTTTCAAATTGCAAATTGTTAGGGTAAGAGTTTAGCAGAATATTCCAACAAAAATTTAGATGGGGGAGAGACATTATAAGGAGAAGGGTACTGAAGACTGGTTCACAATGACTCCTGTTTCCTTCACACCAAAATAGTTCATCAAAATAGTCTTGAAACTGGAGAGAACAGAGGAGAGGAGAGGGAGGGAAAGTCTCCTACAGATGAACACAACCAGAATTGTATTCTATTGTAAGTTTTTCTGTACCAGTTGAATTTCTATAGTTCCTTTCACTGAATCAAAGCTGTTCAACTTTCATTTTATCCTAAAGGAAAATTCTGTGCTGCAACAATGGTCTTCATAACTGTCATAAGCATGAATTTGTGGTTCAAAGGTTCGCAGCACTTCATAGCATCACATCAATGTACTCCTTCCAAAAGCCCAGTAGAACAAGTTAGTGTTATCCCTTATCTGGCAAAGGAGGAGATTGAGGTTGAAAGAAGGTGGTTTGGTTCTTGGCAAGAGTGATCTTGAATATTCTAACTTATAGTTCAGATCTATGCAATTTTCCACTTCCCTTTTCTTCAATGCAGACTTTGGAGTTGTTCTATGGGATTCTCTAACTAGCCCGAAAAGATGAAGAATTTCATGGAAAAGAGAAATTGGCTGTAATCTTTTGGTTCATAGCTCCTCTGCTATGCCAACACTGTGGAGTGATTTATTTCTAGATTTTGAGAGGGCTGCTAAAAACTTAACTGAGTTTTTCTTTTTTTTTCTTTTTTTTAATTTGCTGAACTGCTCCATCACAATCAGAACCTGTGATTTTGCAGAAACCATCTCAGTATGAGTTGAACCGAAGTATAAAAGGTAGAATGTGCTACTTACTGCAACTACCTAAGGTTATTCAAATGTGTGGGGAAAATACTGTACAATGAAAGTTTCAGTGAGCACCACAAACAGAGTGACTAATGTTCATTAGTCCTGTAGGTGGTGTTAAACAACAAAGCATTGCTGGGAAATGTCACCCAGTGGTAGCATTTTCCAAGAAGAAAAAACAATATTAAACAACCTATCCCTGATTATTTCCATCATGTTCAAAATAATTCTCCCCTCCAACTAAATTAATGAGTTTAAAGTTAAGTAAAAGAGGAAGATAGAGAGAAAGCCATATGTGCTATCATTCTCCAGGATGAGGTGGTATCACACAAAATTATTAGAAATAATTATTGAAAAATTGTATATAATGTGACTGAACACCTGAAACTGAGATATATAGGTAAAAAATACGAGCAATAAATCTTAAGGGCCAAAGGGAAGCAAATAGTCTCTGCTGAATGATTATAAAGTGAAATCATGTAGATCATAGTCCAAAGAGACAGTCTGATTGAAAATCTGAGATTGAAAGTGCTGCATGTTTTGCTTTTAAAAATGCCATCATAAAACTGAAGCTGGATTTACATAATGAACCTTTTTTCAATATTTCAGGGCTGTCAAGAGTTTGAGTGTCTGTCTGCATGTGTGTGTGTATGTGTGTGTGTTAAGAAATGCCAGTTGGATTAATGTTTGGTGCAATTTAAAGCTTCATTCTTGATTGTTAGAATGATTTATATCTTATTAAAAGTTGATCTTCAGCCAAATGAGAACTTACTTGCTGACAAGCTAAATATTATGGAGATACCAATCTAGATGAAGCTTTATCAGTCCCCCAGACAACATCCACATTAACTCTTTAAATATAAATAAAGTGCTGGCCTATGTTATTTATTTGAAAATTGACTGTCCTTTTCCTATGCCTATAGGAACTCAAATTGTAATCATAGAAGGGAAAAGTGGTCTTTGATTGAACCCACCAGGAAACTGAGATAGCTTTGGACTGGAATCTAGATGGCACAAACAGAAAGTGAAGGGAATCTAAGTATTCTGTTGTTAAGGCAAGTTAATATACAGACATAAATGCTTTGGGACCAGTTTATCTAAAAACTCATCTACACCAGCATGGACTTAATCAATATTTTATTCTCTGCAAGCAAATCAGTAAAATACTGGATTTCTTTACTACTGGCCTCAATTTCTATCAACTTTCCTCTTCCAGGATATATGTCTATGTCAGGGGTGGGTTCTAAAATTTTTTACTACCGGTTCTGTGGGCGTGGCTTATTTTGTGGGCATGGCTTGATGGTCATGTGACAATTCTTTAGGATTTAGCAGACGTACTGGTGTACCAGGCTTTTAATTGCTTGCAGAGCTGTACCGATCTACTCATTTGTTTTTGGAGGCACTGGTCTACCCATTTATTTTTGCAGGCACCGGTCTACTCATTTGTTTTTGGAGGCACTGGTCTACCCATTTATTTTTGCAGGCACCAGTCTATTCATTTGTTTTTGGAGGCACTGGTCTACCACCAAACTGCCTTTTACCACTGATCAGCTGTAGGGCAGCCCTTTGAAGCCCCGCGGCAAGAGTTTAAACAGTTTTTTTCCTTCTAGCCGATCATCTGGGACTCAGGAGGCAGCAATAGATTGGGGATGGGGCCAAATAAAAGGTAAGAATAACGCAGGGGGGCTGGGGGGGCAGGGGGACAGAACCGGTTCGGTGACGTTATATTGTCACTGCTACTGGCTCGGCGGAACTGGGCGGAACTGGGAGGAACCGGGAGGAACTCACCACTGGTCTATGTCCAGTGGTAGGATTCAGCTGGTTCGTACTGGTTCTGCAGATCTTTATGGAGTGCTGCAAACCGGCTGAAAAGTCAAGGCTGCCTGCCTAATGATTCCAGTAGCTCACACAAACCTCAGATGTTCCTGTTCGTTTGTAATTAACCAAAGGAAGGGAAAAGAAAAAAATGAAATAACCACATAGTCATTTCCTCAGCAGAAAAATTCTAGCCCCTTTAAAATTCAGGGGGGGGGGGGGAATAAAGTGAAAGAGAAGGTTTTTGTCTTCTCTCTGCCTTGAGTTAATAGTTCCGAGCAGACAGCCAAGAACCATTTAACAGGTGAATATTTAGTTACAATAACAAAACTGCAGGAATGCAATCAGCATAGAAACAATAGAAACTTACAGATCCTACAGATTAACAGAATTGGAAGGGACCTTATAGGTCTGTGATGGTGAACCTATGGCACGTGTGCCACAGGTGGCACGCAGCGCCATATCAGTGGGCACACAAGCTCAGCTCCTGATTTTCACACCTTCTGGGCCCACCGTCTGTTTCTGGCCTCCCTACGGCCCCTGGGGGGGAGGCCATTTTCACTTTCCCCAGGCTCCTAGAAAGTCTCTGGAGCCTGGGGAGGGCGAAAAACGGGCCTACCGGGGTCACCACGCCATCATGTGCCAAAAGCGGGGGGAGCATGGGGGGGTTGTGCACAGGGGTGGGGAGCATAACCCCCCTGCACTTCCCTCGTTATTGGCACATGATGGCAAAAAGGTTAGCCATCACTGTTATAGGTCATTTAGTCCAACCCCCCACCCAAGCAAATGGCAGTCCAACATCTTAATGAAAGCCTCCACTGATTAAGCTCCCACAATTTCCGAAGGCAAGTTGTTCCATTGGTTGATTGTTCTCACTGTCAGAAAATTCCTCCTTACTTTTAGATTGAATCTCTCCTTGTTCTTGACTGGATTAGGCCAGGGAAGGAGTTTTGAAAATGTTTTTTTAAAAAACAGGAGTTCCTTGCCAGAGTTCCTATGTCTTTTTAAATAGTCGTTCTAATTAGCAGAATTGATTTTATTAATTTGGAATAGGGTTGCAATGCTGTTTCTATGTTTATGTATTTTGATCCCACATTTTCAGCATTTAAGAGTTAGCTTATAGTGTTAGACTATAAAGATTTCAAATTGACTTGTAACTGAGTTGTTTGTGTGTGATGGAGCACCCACAACTTCTGAAGGCAAACTATTCCATTGGTTGATTGGTCTCACTCTTAGGAAATTTCTTCCTAATAGGTTGCTTCTCTCTTTGGTTAGTTTCCATCCATTGTTTCTTGTCATGCCTTTTGGTGCTTTGGAAAATAGATTGATCCACACATTTTTGTAGGAGTCCCTCAAATTTCCTGACAGAACAATTAATCAATGGAACAACTTGTGTCCAAAAGTTGTAAGTGCTCCAACACCAGAAGTTTTTAAGAAGAGATTGGATAACCATTTGTCTGAAGTGGTGTAGGGTTTTCTGCCTAAGCAGGGGGTTGGACTAGAAGACCTCCAAGGTCCCTTCCAACTCTGTTATTCTATTCTATTCTATTCTATTCTGTTCTATTCTATTCTATTCTATTCTATTCTATTCTATTCTATTCTATTCTATTCTA
>WNWU01000006.1:47098618-47113682 GCA_012654045.1 Ptyas mucosa | reverse complement strand
TATTCTATTCTATTCTATTCTATTCTATTCTATTCTATTCTATTCTAAATATTAGAACGGTGCTATTTTATTGTGCTATTTTATTGTGAGTTGGACTAAGGAGAAATTTCCTAAGGGTGAGACCAATCAAGTTGGCCGTGTCCACCCAGCCAAGTTGGCCCCTCAGAGCTCTCAGATTGCCTTGATGCTGGCCTGACTCCCATGCCACCTCCTTATCTGATTCAGCTGCCAGAGGGGCCGGCAGCCAACAGGCCGGAACATTTCAGTTTTTTATTCTGCCACTGTTTTCTCTTAATACATCATTTTCCCTTGTTTGTTTGTTTTTTCATTGTTCTTCAGCTCCAATATATCGCCATGTAAAGTGTATTTCAAGTCTGAGATGTTTTAGCTTTCTGGGAGGATCATCCGGAGAAGCAGCCATTGCCTGCACTTGGAGACACAGCCCTTCTTTTAAATCCCCCCAGAGGACGATGGGCAAGACAGAGCAGTGGGAATAAAGAAACAGGAGGATGCAGAATAACTGGGGCAGCCAAGGATTAATTTCTTCAGTTCTCAGGAGGAAAAGGATTAGTGGGCAGTAAATTATTAAATTTCTTTTTCCTTTTTAGTTTTTGCTCTATTTAGATAAGAGAAAAAGGATTTAACAGTACAGGGAGGGTATTTTTTTAAAAAAATGATCGCATATGATCACTGTCAAATATTGTGCTTTTAAAAAATTCTGAAGGAATTGCAACTGCCATGCAGTTAGTTTATTTTTAAAACCCACAACCTTGTTAGTACATTTTGCTTCTCCTGCTAGTTCTCCTACAACTATAGTCTGAAAAAGCGCAGCAGGGTAGAATCAGCCAGGAAATCTATATACAGAAGTAAAATCTTGACCACAATTCCTTTAGACCAAGGGTTTTTTTTCCATAACTTTATTGGAGAGCTGCATCTCTGCTTTTTAAATATATGATACAATACTATTTATTTCTTTGTTTGTTTGTTTGTTTGTTTGCCTCTGACTCAGTCTGAACTTCTGAAAACTGCCCCTGCAGTTTTCTTGGCAAGATTTCAGAATTGGTTTGTTGTTGCCTCCTTCTTAGGGCTGAGAGAAAGTGTCTTGGCCAAGGTCACCCAGCTGGCTTTATACCTAAAGCGGGACTAGAATTCATAGTCTCCCAGTTTTTATTCCAGTACCTTCAACACATAGATCAAACTGACTCTCAATACCATTTATTAGTTTATATATCATACTATTGGAAGTTAATTTCAAACTTCCAATACAGGTTATAGCAAGGTAATATATAACTTATAATATCAGATAAACAAACAATGAATTGGTGAGCTGGTCTGTCATATGCTTTAATATAAACTTTTGTTGTGCACCCAGGTTTTGTCTCTCATGTTTCCTGTAATACAAAAGGTTAGAAAGATACAAATTCAGGCAAGGTACAAAAAAGATTTAGAAGAATATGGTTTCTACAAGGAGCAACAAGAGCTTGATAAAATGGAGGAAAAAATGATATCCAAAACATATAACTATTTACTGAGACTTAAGATGGAGGAAGAAACTGTCAAAGAAACCATGATAAGCCTGGGCAAAGAATTCTGGGGGAAAAACTATTAACTAACATAGTCGGCAGTCTATAAAGAAAACCTATATCAAATGTTTTACCATTGGCATTTACCTCCGACTACACTGGCCAAAATGTTTCCAAATCTATCTACAGAATGCTGGAAGTGTAAACATAATCAAGGTACCATATACCAGTGGTGGGTTCCTCCTGGTTCCGCCAGGTTCCGCTGAGCCGGTAGCGATGATGATATGATGTCACTGAACCGGTGCCCCCCCCACCCCAATTACCTTTTATTTGGCCCCACCCCCAATCTATTGCTGCTTCCTGAGTCCCAGCTGATGGCTAGAGGGAAAAAAACTGTTTAAAAACTGCTTCAAAGGGCCGCCCTACAGCTGATCAGTGTTAAAAGAAAACAAATGGGTAGACTGGTGCCTGCAAAAATACATGAGTAGATCAGTGCCTGAAAAAATACATGAGTAGATCAGTGCCTGCAAAAATACATAAGTAGATCAGTGCCTGCAAAAATACATGAGTAGATCGGTACAGCTCTGCAAGCAATTAAAAGCCTGGTAGACCAGTACCTCTGCTAAATCCTAAATAATTGTCACATGACCATCAAGCCACGCCCACAAAATAAGCCACGCCCACAGAACCGGTAGTTAAAAAAAATAGAACCCACCCCTGCCATATACCATATATGGTGGTCGTGTTCAGAAGCAGGAAATATTGGATTAGAAGAAGTAAATGGTTAGAAGAAATTATGAATCAACTAATTGAGTTAAAACCAGAATTATTCCTATTAGGGATAATAAGAAGAAACCATAGTAAGAAAATTCAATATATCATATTACATGTAACACAATGGCCAGAATTGCAAATGCACAAAGCTGGAAACAGGACCTCTGAGAGAATGGTTATTAAAAAGGTGTTAGATTGCACTGAGATGGACAGGTTAACATTGGAATTAAAAGAAAGAGGGGAAATGAAATATTATTTAGTCTGGGAAATGTGGTACAAATGGCTAGAGAACAGATGTAAAGATTAAATACGAAGATAGCTTGAGAGAAATACTAAAATTTAAAGATAATGCATATAATTAAAGGAAGAATAAGGAATGTTATGTATGTTATGTATGTATGAGTATTATCGATGCTGAAACACTGAAAAAATTGTAAATGTGATATGAAATGATGAAATATGTTGAATGAAAATAATTAAAGTATAGAGAAGAGAAAAAAAGGTTAGAAAGAAATTTGCCAAATTTCTACTATCTGAGTTACAGATTGGACCACCACAAGATAAAAAATTTGCACAGGGATTCCATCCTCAAGTTTGGCCCCAAACTTTTCTTTATTGAATGCAAGTTATCTACTACAACTAAGTTTATAGTTTTCATGAAGCTGCATAATAAAAAATAAGTCTAGGGCTGGTTAACAGGCTGAAAAGGGGAATTCATATTCATTTTTTAATTATTTGCAAAAATGTAGGCAACAAATGCATTTTATTCATCCGTGTATGCACTGAATACCTATTGCAGCTATTCTATTGCGTACTTCATTGAAGGAGGTTCTCTTAGTTGTTGGTTAAAGCAAAATCAAAGAAATAAAAAAATCTTGACTAAAAGCAATATTTCAATTTTAATGAAGTTACAACCATTCATGACTGAAAAATATATTGCAGGTGTTTAATTTATAAAGAATAGCTAAGATGAACACAACAGTAACCTGTTCTACTTTCTTCCAGCCCAGTGTCCGCAGAAAAGTTTGAGGCCAAAACTCAACACTGGAAAAGGGTGAACATTTCTCACATTTTATGCTTCCTGGCTTATCGAGGAATTCATACAGAAAACCCAACTCTGAATGTTATAAAATTATTTTAATTTTTTTAAAAAACATTGTCCCGATATAATATTCCAGATTTCCATTAATCCTTGAGTCTTTGATTCATAACAGAAATAACAGTGGGACAAGACAGTCCTAACCGGCATTAAGGAGGAATGCAAAATTAACACATGGAGAAGAATCTTGATAGCATGGAGGCCTTGTCCTGGGTTGCTCCTCTGCAATCATTCAAAGTAGTTTCTTACTTTAGGAGCTTTTCCGATGAAGCCAAAGCTGGCTGTTCAGGAAGAAGAGATAAGCAAGGAAAGAATACCAACCCTTTGAAAGTAAATTAAGTCCAAGGTCAGCTTTGACCCCACTGCTCCATGGAACCCACTTTACGTATTATTTCTGGATACTGCATTTCTAGGTTTTACTGCCGCCATGGACATGTATTCAGTGTTGTTGTCATAACTCTTGGCACATTGGCAAACCTGGGAACAAAAAGGAGATGGTGTGGATTCTGATTAATAATTTTGATGAATGATCTTAACTCTTTTCTTTTCTTTTGAGATGACCAAAACTATGAAAAAGTGAAATAATGGCAAATTCAGGGTAAAAAATAAAAATAAAAGGATTATCACCCCTGTTCACTTTCTGCTGGATGCTTTCCAAGTACTTCAGAGCTTGGCTGCACCCACTATTATTTATCAATTCTTTTGCAGCCAGCAATCAGAGGAATTGCTATCTTGGATATTTTTGCTGATGTTCACAGCATTTTTTCTCCCTTCGCCCTAGTTCTAAAACTTCAGGCCACTAAATCAATAAACAGCTCCATCTTATGCAAATTAAAAGTAAACTGCTATCACTTGTGACTGATTTCCAATAGTAAATAAATGGCTTAGATTTATTCATCAAAGTGGTTTCCAGTCCGCATGCTGACACTGTATGCCTCTGAAACTCACAAAATGGAAACTCTGTTACTATATCTTTGGCAGAAACTGGACCTGAAGAAGGCTGTGGAAATCACTTACCACACTTCTAAAACACCATATTGAAGAAAAGATGCAGGCAACAAATAAAAAAACTACGAGCCCAATAAGTATCCATGATGTAAGTTCCGATAGCCAGCAAGATTTTTCTGGGAAAGAATCTGGGAAAGAATCAAATTGGTGTTTATAATTAAGACTTGAGACTAATAGCTACCATTGTGAATTGTGTAGTATAGCCCAAAAACCTGGCCAATTTTCTTTTTGAACTGGCTGGTGATCAGCTATGTGCATAAATACCTCTTGACATATGATTATAGACACAGAGAGGGGGAAGGGATGAAGCCAAGAGAAATTAGCTAAACTGCCAACCATTTTGTTCTTGTGACTCAGAAATGAAGTTTGATTAGAAGAATCGCTGGTCTTCTATCTTCAGCAGTGTATTTTGGATTGGATTTCTTTCTTATTGGATTTCTTTCCTGCTTTTTGTTGAACAGCTCAGAATATATAGAATCCCCTCCTTAGACGTGACCTGTCAATAATCCTGGCTGAGAGTGTGACTGATCCCAAATCACCAAAGATCTTTCATGGTTGAGGAAGGACTTTCCTGGCTCACTTTGTTCCTTGTCCAAAACAAGGCTGCTCCCCTTAACTGGCTGAGCTGATCATTCAATACCTGGGCCAAAATAATTACTATGATGCCATTTAATCTAGATTTAGATGTGCATAACTTGACTTTTTTTTTAAAAAAAAGTTGTTGGTTAAGTGTCTCTTTAGAGCTTAACTTGCAGCCCTTTACACTCTCTGTCAGCAATCTTTCATTTTCCTTTGGGTTCCATGGCTTCAGGAAAGTCTTCCAATTTATCTCCAATGGAAATCATTATCCTCATCCAAAAATGAGAACTTTATCAATAGTGGTCTTTCCTAGAAAGAATTTTAATGACAGGAAAAGATACAAAGGATGAAATTTCCCTGCTCCATACACATCTTATAGATATGTAAAGGTTTTCAGGCCTGGGCTTGATAAAATAAATACATAAAATAGCTCTTTTATCTTTTTCTATATTGCTTAATGTGTAGAAACATTCTCTATATGATGAATATCTTTATAATTATGTATCTATAAGAAACAAGCTTTTTATTTTTAATGGGAAAAATTCCATTTAAAAAAATAAGAGGGTGTTTTTTTTAGATAAGGAGTATGATCTATAAATACTCTGTGGCATGTGGCACTCCTCAAAGACGGCATTCCATACAGTGGTGGGTTTCAAATTTTTTTACTACTGGTTCTGTGGGTGAGGCTTGGTGGGCATGGCGTGGCGGGCGTGGCTTGGTGGGCGTGGCAGGGGAAGGATACTGTAAAATCTCCATTCCCTCCCCACTCCAGGGGAAAGTTACTGCAAAATCCCCATTTCCTCCCGATCAACTGGGACTTGGAAGGCAGAGAATAGATGGGGGCAGGGCCAGTCAGAATTTTTACTACCGGTTCTCCGAACTACTCGAAATTTCCACTACTGGTTCTTGAGAACTGGGCAGAACCTGCTGAAACCCACCTCTGATTCCATACCTTCCATTTATATGCTACTTTACAGCCATCTGGTAGCTATAATCTTATAATAATAATAACATACTTCTATTAGGTAAAGGTAAAGGTTGCCCTTGCACATATGTTGTCCCTGACTCTAGAGGGTGGTGCTCATCTCCATTTCAAAGCTAAAGAGCCAGCACTGTCCAAAGATGTCTCCATGGTCATGTGGCTGGCATGACTAAATGCCAAAGGCGCATGGAACGCTGTTACTTTCCCACCAAAGGTGGTCCTTATTTTTCTACTTGCATTTTTTATGTGCTTTCGAACTGCTAAGTTGGCAGAAGCTGGGACAAGTAACGGGAGCTCACCCCGTTACGCGGCGCTAGGGATTCGAACTGCTGAACTGCCAACCTTTTGATCGACAAGCTCAGAGTCTTAGCCACTGAGCCACCACGTACCTTAGTTCTATTACAATGCAATAAAACCGCAATTAAAATTACATTTACAATCTTTCAATTTTTTTAAAAAAAATCAATTTCAAATATGGCCATCAGAAAATAACTAGAATAGAAGCAGAATCCATTAGCTGCAAGGAAAGTCTAGCCAGCCATTCTGTTAATCCAGGAGTAGAATCTGGTCTGTGAGGATCACGCCCTTGATTGCCTTCCCATAGGGACTACCAGTGAGCATGGTAAATGACTTCTGTGTTAAAACATTGCATGTCAAAATATTGGTGGATGGAAGAATCTATGAGTGTATAATTGTGGGTATATATTTAAATACACAGGTCATCAATGGATACATATATATTTGTGAAGACCTTAGAGCGAAAGAATAAGAACTCTGCTCCTTGATCACTATGCTCCAGCTGTGTTTTCCATCTTATTACTGTTCAATCACTAGCAGTCCTGAGACACTAAAAACTGCTTTCAATTTTATTTGGGTGGAACTGAGGGCATGTGTGGAATAACAATGAAGCAACAGCTCTCAATACATGGACCTAATGGGATTTGTGGAACTTAGACTTCTCCTAAATGATGATGTCACAAGTATTATTCCTTTACACATTTATATTACGTGCCTCTTTTTAGAAAGGCTATTGTTGCCAGTTGAGAAGAGCTGCTGGCATTTCCCCAGAATTCTGTGTACCTTCCTTCCAAAGGAGATGAAAGAAGAAAAATGCTTTCTCTAAAATAAGGTGAAACAGTCTGACAAGTAAGAATTATTTGACAACAGGAATTGTTCTGCCAAATCATACTTTGTTAGATTTATTTAATTGTGTTCTCAAAAACAATGATAACTTACCTTGAACATAGAGATGCTTTTCATTCGATTTGCAACAACGATAGACTGGAGTAAGAACTTCTAGGCAACAGATATAAGTATCACTATGCTTGCTTTTTAAATTTCTGAGAGTGAATGATACCTTGTCATCTGAATGGATTGGTTCACAGGATTCATTTGTTCTTTCAGAGTTGTTTTTCCCATTGTCTACATAAAGAGAACAGACTTCTTGATTGCTCTGGCCCTTATACAGCTTCATATAGAAACCTTTCACATTCCTGGGCAAAGGACAATTCAATGTAAAATTTTCTCTTGGAAATTCATCTATGAGCTGAGAATGGTTCTCTGTAGAAAGAAGGAAACAGTTATCAAGCAAAAGTAAACATTGCCATGGGAAGTTAGCAGTTGTCTGCTTTGTTAACAAAGAAATATGTAGAGGAAAAACATAAAGTAAAAGAAGAAAATGGACTAAGGCTTTTTCTAAATATCCTGTCACATATGTTATTTAATCCCATTATTATCTATATTATCTATATAATGATGTAGTATAAACATCTTATAATTGATGCGATCAATTGCATTAATTTGTGTGATCTCGTTCAAGCCAATACAGGATCTTTGTTTTGCAAACATTTTTCTATGCCTCTAAAATGGCCGAACTGATTGTCAGATGTTTATCCCAGTTTGCTGATAGTTTTTGTGCTTTTGATCTTCAAAAATAAGTTGATATATTTTCTTTAGAATTCCAACATTTGTGATTAGTCTTCACAAGCCTGCAGCTGACTTGTCCAAGATAGCCTTGCCAATCCATGACATCACAATATTTAAGCAAGTAACAGCAAAAAAAGTCATTACATGAACAAGGCCCATTGCAATACCAATACAGGTAAGCAATTTGTTACTTTTCATTGTATTTCTTTTAAAAATAATGAACGAGCTGCCTCAGGTACTGAAACATTAGGTGGCATAGAACAATATAGTAAATTCAAAATTAAACAGCAGCAAAATAATGATTTTAGAGAAACTAAAAAACCTCCCACCCATTTCTGGGAGACAACACAGATGTTACACAACCCTCGAAACATAGACTAGTCAAAATCAATATCAAAAGCAGATCACAAATCAACTTCTCCTAGGGCCTGGTGAAAAAGACAGGTGAAATGATATGTTATCTCAAGACACCAAGAGAAATATTTTTATGATGTTCATTTATTAACAACCCTGAAACATTAATCACAACTCAGTAGCAGCTAACCATATACTGGATTAAGTTTAATGTTTCAGTCCCTTGGACATAGAGTTTAAATCATATTGACTCAAATGGCATTTATATATATGCAGAATTGCAGAGCTCAGTTGTTAATTCTTGCTTGTCACACTCATTTGGATATGATGTCCTTAATTAATATCATTAAAATATAATAAGTCATACCTGTGCAAGATTTAGTGCAGGATGAAATGGATGGACACTGGCCAACACCTAAAAATAATATATCAATGCCACTTAATCATTTTTAAGATTAAAAAAACCAATGTACATAAACATTTGAATTGCATAGTAGAAATTAACAATACATTAGTTTAAGTAAATTATCAATCATTGCAAAGTACCCCTATAATTTTGCATATCATGAATTCTTTGAACATTATTTATGTTATAAATTCTGTTAAGGTTGTGAATGTAAATAATAATTGCAAAGTTTTGACTGCAGCCAAGGATATTTATATTATGAATTAATATATTAAAATTAAAACATATTATTAGAATATTAGAATTAAAACACATTGTGCAGAGAAGTCATGAAAGGCATGCAACATCCAGAGATGGGCTTCAAATAATTTAACAACCGGTTCGCCTAGTGCAGAACTGAAAATGTGAGTGCGTACACATGCGCCTTCATGCTTGCATGCGGCTTCAAACACCCAGCGATTTCATGTGTGCAGCTTCCAGTACACCTTCTCGGGCAGCCACAGTGAGTAGAGCAGGCAAGGCACAGAAATCAGCTGGGCTGCGTGGGCGGGGCGAGCAAGCTAGAGAGTGAGATATATAGGATGGGATAGTACCGGGGCAAATGGGCGGGCCCAGCCGGTGGTCGGAACTACAGGTGAACTGGTCCAAACCGGCAGCAGCCCACCTCTGGTAACATTGCAAGATACTGCAATTCAAGTATTTTATACTTGAATTGCAGTGGGTTATGTGTCATGATATTATCATTGTGGCATTGTTGTGGTTAGGAATGATGACCTAAAAGCACAAGTGTATGCAATGTTTGGCATTGCATGCATGTTGCCAATGAATGGGGCTGCAGTAGGAGAATTTTTAAAAAGCCTTTTATACTGCAGGTAAAAAAGTTTACCTGCAGTATATTCTGCTTGTATAAATCGAGTCCTACAATATGTACCTGGAGTTATACCCAGCATGTAGTATAGACTTCTGCTATGGAGAAAACCAGGGGTGAAATGTAAAATTTGTTACTACCGGTTCTGTGGGTGTGGTTGGTGGTGGTGGTGGGGGGGGTAATGTGACTGGGTGAGCGTGGCCAACTTTTTTTTTTTAACTTTTCAAAGCATTTTTCTAATGCTTTGAAAAGCCTCTCTGACGATCAGGCAACTCAGCTGGGATTGTCAGAGACTTTTCAAAGCGTTCATCAGAGGCTTTTTTTTAAACTTTTAAAAGCATTTTTTCGTTGGAAGAGGTTGTAGAAAAAATGCTTTTAAAAGTAAAAAAAAAGCCTCTGATGATCATGCAGCTCAACTGGGCATGGGGGGGGGGGGGGGGACAGGGATTTTTGCTACCGGTTCTCCGAACCACCTGCCACCATTGCTACCGGATCGGCTGATCCGGTCCGAACCGGAAGCATTTCACCCCTGGAGAAAACCTTGGTGAAACTAGCAAGGCCAAATGAAAGAGGCATGGAAGTGAACACAGTTATCCCAATTTCCCTCTCAAAGTTTAGAAATGCAAAGAAGTTGTAGGTAACATAGAGAAAGGGTACAACTCAAGAGCAAATGGGAATAACTTGCAAGATTAGAAAGCAACAACTGCTGAAACTGGATATTCTAGCCCAGTGGTGAAATCCAAATTTTTTTACTACCGGTTCTCTGGGCGTGACTTGTTGGGCGTGGTGTGTCTTGGTGGGCTTGGCAGGGGAAGGATATTGCAAAATCTCCATTCCCACCCCACTCCAGGGGAAGGATACTGCAAAATCTCCATTCCCACCCCACTCTGGGGCCAGCCAGAGGTGGTATTTGCCAGTTCTCTGAACAGCTCAAAATTTCCGCTACCGGTTCTCCAGAACCTGTCAGAACCTGCTGGATTTCACCCCTACTCTAGCCACTATTCAGCTGATACATGAATCTTAACTCTTTCATGCTATTTTTTTTTCTCTTACCTACCTCAGCTATCTTACCCTTATCTTTTAATAGATTTGATTAAAAGCAGAATATCGGATCTATTAGATTCATAACTATAATACTGAAGCATAAGTGAATGATCAAAGGCCTCTTTGTGTTTCCCAAAGAAATCATAGGTCTTATAAAACCTTAAGCATTGGTTCCAATTAATTATTTTTATGATTATTGCCACTGTTATAGATATGAATCAATGACTGAAAAATGGTGCTTACCACAGTGAAACGATGTTTGACCCCTCAAAGGGGTTTGGACATAATAATACTGTATATAAATGGAATGACTCAGTCTATTCAGCAATTTCCAAGACTGAATAATTTAAAGTATAATACAAAAAAAAATCTAAAATGCTAATAGTAGTATAGAAATAATATAATAAATAAAGATGTGGTTTCTTATTAATTTCTAAGACTTCACAGAAATGAACCTAAGTGAAGTAGCAGAACTATCACAATCTTAAGGCCACTTCATGAGCCTGCCCACAGGGGTCATTCTTCTATTCTATGTGGACTGCAACCCCCAGCATTCCAAGTCAGCATATGGCTATGCAAATTGGAAATTCTGAGAAGTGCAATTTCACCACATCTAAAAAAAGTATGATGTGCTCTTGCACAACTCCTTGGGAGACTACCAGCTTGCTGCAAATAGACATGAATTAGTGGAGGCATTTCTTTCATATGCAAGGTTTGGAGATGAGAAAAGAGGTGCTAAATGCTTCCTTTATAGTTAGGTGAAATGATGTCCTCATCTCCTTTCTTTGCTTGGTTCTAATTTCTGTACAAACAATGATTGGTCTGCTTATTTTCTCACCTATGTTCCTATGTTATTTATGTTATTTAATGGTATAAAGTAAATTGTGCCAATAGGTTGCCACAGTTATACAGCTGGCCAACCTTCAATGATCCTTCATCGCTCTATTTTGGGGGATAAATGGTGGTATTCCATGAAGCAAAATTAGAGTCTATCGTGTAGGTCAGAAGGCAACATCATTCTATTCACATGCAGCACATCATACAGTGCCAACTCCTGGCTTCCACACTGTTTTGAAGCACCATGGGATAATACAAAGGGTGTATTTTTTGGACAGCCATCATTATTAAAATATAATCTAAGTAAATTAAAGCAGTACTCCAAAATATATTCACCTGGGGGTAAGTCTCAGTGAATTCAAGGAGATTTTGAATTAGACATTCTATGTAAAACGATGTAATGTTGGTCCTTCACATACGTAACTAGAATACTTCAGAATGATCCGGGAGTCAAAAATAGATATAAAGTAATATAAGCCAACTTTATATGATATAAGCATAAGGTTGGAAACAGAAAACAGTGAACAGCTTAAAAACCAAGTAAACAATATACTAGAAATCTTGTACTGGACATAGGCCTTTCATAGACAAGGAATTCCAACTGAGAAAAGTTTGTCTCTTGTGACAAAAGTGTCTCTTGACAATTTTGGCAATGATTTTCTGGAGTTGTTTATAATATAATTTTTATAATAAAGTTAAAATGATTATTATAACTCTGTTCAAAGACATTACTATACTATATACTAGTGGATACAGTTTTAGTAAACTAAATAATGGCACATAAGAAATATCAACCGTTAAATATGGTCCTATAGCTAGAGAACGATTCGATTTTTCATAGTGCGAATGCCTGTTCTTTGCCGTAGCTTCAGGTCACTGCTTCTAAACATTTCTTACACAGTCTTTAAATTCAATAAAATCACAACCAAAGGAAATTGCTGTCAACAGAATCTGCAGTATCACTTACCATGCAAAGCTTCAAAGCAGCAACACGAAAGGCAGAAAGCCACAATGCCTATTTTCATATTCACGAACCTAGATGCTGAAATTAATGTTTTTGTATTGTCAAGGAACAAAGTTTTATACTGGAAAAAAAAGATGGTGCTTCTCTCTCTTTTTAGGTTGTCAGTAGTAGAAAAGATCACTGTTTTTGTTAAAAATTACTGTTCTTTGTTTAAATTCCACATGTAGAAATACCTATATGTCACCATGAAAGGTGTGATCTGTCTGAAGCGTTGGATTTCCCCAGTTCAGTTCTTGCTTATTTCGCTGAAATGATGGTCCTTTTCCTGTCTCAGTTTATTTCAATGAATCAGAATCTGAAACTAGCTCCAGTTTAATCTGAGCCGACAGAAATTAAGCTGATGACAATATTTGTTATGCTGAACTTTTTCTTCACGATAATGCTGTAGTTAGAAAATAGAGGCTGGGCTGAAAGAGGAAACCTTAAGGACTAGTGTGTCAGACACTAGTCCTAATAATTAGAGGTCAATGGTCTGCAAATTGTTTTGACTTTATTCATTCGTTTCAACATTTAATGGGTTTTTTTGCTATATTTGTTTGGAAATCCATACAAGATTATTTTAGTTTTATACAGTTTTTAAGACTTGAAAGAGCAATGCAGCAGACTGAGCTCCAACCATATAGTCATGCTGGCCATATGACCATGGAAGCGTCTTTGGACAACTCTGGCTCCCTTGGCTAAGAAACGGAGATGAGCATCAACCCCTAGAGTCACACACAACTGGACAGGAAAAACCTTTACCTTTACCTTTACCTTTACCTTCACCTTTAGAAAGAACAGAAATCTATTCCTTGCTCTTTTTGATATACTTCAATAAATAGAAAATTTCCATGGATTTCTATAAGCAGCTCTTGTTATCTCTTCCAGAAAACATTTCAAAATTTGTTTTTCTTGGGGTAAAACCGGAAGTTATCTATCATGATAGCAATGTTGACCTTTCTTTCCCCGAGAGTTACCAAGTTTCCTTTATACCAAAGAGAATTGGTTTGCAGTGCAATGGAAACAAGGCCTATCAACATCCTAAAGTGAGCAGATGAGTTCTTCATACAAGAAAGTTTAGGAAAAAATAAGGTCCAAATACAAACCAGGTCTAAGTATAAATACTCAGTCATAGGGAATGAGACAAGTTTTCTGGCAGCTGATAATCAGACTACACAAAGTCAAGACAATTCTTTTCAATACTTGTTCATCTCCACAAACCACTTTTGTATCATAGGCTTCAAGCTCACACCCTAAACCAGATGGACTGCATTGACCCAATTAAGACTGATGGTCTACTCAAGAGCCATAGTGATTTGTGAATCAATCACTCTCCCTCAGTCTTGAACATTTGTGTCCTTCAGCCTTCTTTTGACCCAGAATTGCTGTTGGCCTCTGGAGTCACTTCTATGCTTGCTATCTGAGCTTTAACTTCTTGTCCCAGTCAGCCTCCAAGGACTCTATGGATAAGGCTTCAGTGGGAGACGTGGTGCGTGTGCCAGAGATGGTTCTCCTGACCCCCTCTTTTTGTGGAAACAAATCTCATATCCCTTTCTGCAATAGCAAGGAAAACTGAAAAGAGGTCAGCAGGTATAGTTGCTCGTCTTCTAAATTTCTCATTGTCAATTCTGCTTAGGTTCTTTAATGATCCTCTCCTTTGGTTGTAATTTGAAGCCTCCTTGTGAATTAATCCAATTATCACTACCTTCAATTTTCTTGAAATATGTAAGGCACATAGAAGTAAAGAGGAAAGAACAGAAATACAAGAAATTCTAATGTGTTTAATTTGGAAAATTAACAGTTCACATTAATTATGTAACTTTTTAAAGTAATTTAACAATATATAAAATGAAAAAAGGAATAAACCAAAGAAATTATTGTTCTTCGAACAAAAGACATGGAGATAACAGATAAGAAGAAAAAGGGAAATATAGCAGAATCTGCCTTACAACAACAATATTCAATATACTTTCCTATCTGAATGAACTATCTTTGCACCCAACATATCAATACTTTGTCATACATTGCCTTTTACTATTCAAAATTCTCATATCAAATCTATCTAATCACAACTTCCTCCCAACCCATTTACTTTGTCTTTCTATATTTATTTTAAATATTTAAACCTCATTCATTCTCAACGTCCAAATAACCTTCTTTTGTATTGTACTTCTTTTGTATTGATCTCTCACTTCTTTATTCAATCCTCATTCATTCTGCACCCATTCATTCCTAAACAATATTCTCTCATTTTATCAAGAAGTGATCATTCCCAATGAATTCAGATTACTGAATGACACATTTCATTTCTTTATTGTTTTATATCCCACTGTTGCAAAAAAACCTCTACTCTTAATAGTTTGTAAGATATGTAGAAAGAAACTAAAACATTCATGATACATCTAATTAAAGCTAGTGAAATATTATATATACCTATGCCAGTGATAGGTTGCTACCAGTTTGTCCCAGATCAGGCGAACCAGTAGCAGCGGCGGTGGGAGGCTCCACCCACCCACCCGGATGTCTCTGTGCATGCGTAAAAGCATCACACGCGCATGCCCACAAGCAAACCGGTAGCGATGGGATTTGAAACCCACTACTGGCCTATGCTTATCATCCATATCTCTCTCTCTCTCTCTCTCTCTCTCTCTCTCTCTCTCT
>WNWU01000006.1:47087113-47098518 GCA_012654045.1 Ptyas mucosa | reverse complement strand
CTCTCTCTCTCTCTCTCTCTCTCTCTCTCCCTATCTATCTATCTATCTATCTATCATCTATCATCTATCATCTATCTATCAATATTGCAGTTCCAATAGACTTTGGAAAATCAGATTATTTGGACCCATTTCAGTAAAATTTCAAGTCAAGCCATAGCATGGAGATGAATTTACTGCACATGACTTATGGCAGAGCTGGAATTGTGGCAGAATTTGGACAGAGCAGTCCAACTGGTGGTCTTTGATCTCTCAACAGCTTTTGATAACACTGATTAGATTATCCTTCTGGATCAACTACAAAGGGACTGAGATCAAAGGCACAGTGCTGTGGTATTTCTCTTTCTGGTTCCAATCATTGTTGAGATTGGGGGAAATAAAGTCTGAAGCTCTTATTATGGGGCAGCATGGTATTCAACACTCTCACAATTCCTGTTTAACATCTATCTGAATCTTCAGGAAGAAGTCTTCCCATGACACATAATCAGGTGTCATTAGTATGCCGGTATTAGTTGTATAGTTCAACCCTTGGTCAACCAAATGATGCTGCTGAAGTCTTATCCTAATGCCTGGAGTCTTTATAGGAAGCAATAAGTCTCGTCTCACCTCTTAGAAGACCAAGTGGCTATGATTCTTCCGGTGCCAGATATTTCCTGTTTTTGTTTCTGAATAGAATCAATTTTTTCCAGACAAAACTGGCATGAAATTCATAAATCTTCCTAGATTGACAGCTGCTACTTGAAATGTTGGTGGCAGCTATGGCAGACAGAAAGGTTTTTGCACAGATTTGTCTGATGCACCAATTGCATAATTTTCTTACTTCTGGACTAGAAGTATTTTTTCAAAGTTACACACCCATAGTCTCCCCCAAATGTAAAATATTGCATACAAAGCAGACTGTTCTTAAAGACCATTTGACAGCTGCAGCTGGTCCAAATGCAGATGTGTGAGCAGTTGTGAATGTGCTTTGGTATGCCCATGTAACTTCTGCTATGTGAGCTGCAGTGAATTTTCAGTTGTAATTCAACCTGTTTGTTGCCACCTACTACAAATATTGTAGTCCATTTATCTGAAGGATCACCTTTCCCCCATTATTTATGTTGTTCCCTTCAGATTGAGCAGAGTGGGTACATTTCACATCCCATCTATTAAGAAATAGCATCTAATTGTTGTTACAACACAAGCTTTCTCTCTCACTATATCTGCCTTCTGCAACAGCATCTACCACTAAGAGATTCCCTGCCATCATTTAAACAATTAAATTAAAACTTCTTGTGGAAAGGTAGGTGTCCATCGTATTGGAGAGCTTCCAAGGAGCAAGAAAATTGGAGTGATTTTGGGACAAGTTCCCCAAAAGGGATATTGAGAAACTATGCCATTTTGGAGACTGTTGAGGCTGTTTAGCAGAATTTGGCAGAAAAATTGATTGAGGAAAGGGAAAAGATTACCCAAAGGATGCAGATACCCAAGCAATATAATTCTCTACAGATTCTTGCAGTACTTAGGGGAGACTGTAATGCAGTTCTGAGCCAGCCTCAGAACAAATCTAATTCTCTATTCAAATAGCTACTTAAATAGCTAGATACAACAGGGAGGTTGAAACAGTGATGAAATCAAAAGATCCAAAAAGCAGTTGAGCCACATCCTAGACTGACTCCGCTTAATTTCAAATAAAAGAACAAAAGAAAAAAGAGAGAGAAAGTGCTCACAAAGACACAGAGAGATTTTGAGAGGAACTGGCTCAAGAGATAAAGAAATAATTTCTAATTTAAAAATAGAATTCCTTCTGAAAGATGGGGGGGTCAAAAGCTATGTTTTTAAAAGAATTATGGATGTGGGCACGCACATGCGCAACCCTCCCACGCTCCCGCCACTTTTGGCATGCGATGGCAAAAAGGTTAGCCATCACTGCCCTAGGAGAGGGGATGGGAGGGGGGACATTCCTGTGAGTTGAAGTAGCAGAGATGATGAGAGTGACTTGGAAGATGGCCAATGAGATGCTGAGAATTGGGGAACGGAAAGGGAAGGGTTTGGGGTCAGAGGGCAGTTTCAGCTGCACAGGGTCCAGAACAGATCGTTATTCTCAATAAATGAAAGATTTCATCAAAGACTTTGTTTGGAAATGCAATTTATTCAAGATAACATCGTAACCTGACATGTAATTAAACATTGTTAAATTTTCAAACGGTCTACTTAGGGGCTAGTATTTTGATTATTACTACTATTTTGTACTGTTGGAAGAAATGTCCATCTGAGTTCAGTTCCAAGTGAGGAAAAAGACACTGGAAACATGGAGACTGCTTGGAAATATGTTTTTAATGGTGGACAGGATCACATGCCTTGATGATGTTGGGTGAAGAAAAAAGGGAAGAGATGCTGAGAGTGCCTTGGTTTTATGCTCTCTGTTGTGCTTTGAATTTGAGTTTGTATTCTGATTGGCTGTCAGACTCCCATGGGGCCATGCAGGGGCAACTCTGTAGGCTGTCCTGAGTCCCAGGCTTGGTTGAGCCTTGCTGGGTGATGTAATCTTCCCAGATGCCATGTGGTGATGGGTAGAGGGCTAATCCTATTTTTGTTATGTAGAATAGACTGGCCCAGGCCTTAATGGCCCATTGACAAAGGGCGGGGAGGGGGGATGAGTTTCTGCCTCCCTTTTAGGGAAAATATTCTGCCCTTCTAATATTTCCTAAAATATCTCATTTTTCCTAGGAGAGAGGTGGATGCTAACTTTCTACAGTACATTAGCTCTTAATATTAGACCCACCCACCCCCATATTGTTAACACAACCAAGGTATCTATAAGGTCTTGCCTCTCCAATCTTCCCAAGAAAGCAGGACTCTTGAAATTGAAGTTGTTCCAAAAGGAGCTTTTATTGAAAGGCTTGTGATAGCAAGAGGTCTAGGCAGGAACTAAATTTTCCCACTTAAAAACAGCAATTTAAAGCAGTAGAAACAAAATCCCTCCTACAGTACAGCAATGCAGGAAACAGAAACAGAAACTTCATATAGAGATCCCTCCAATCCCCCCCCCCCCGAATGCCAGCATCCCTATAGAAATATATGGGACCTGACAGTATCTTTAAGGAGAGTCCGAGGTAAGTACAGAATCCTGGAAACTATAAGGAATTCCCGAGTCTTAAAATCTCCTTGAAATGTTTCTTTCCACAATTTCCAGCAGCTGGACTAAGAAGTCTTTGTTGAAATAAAAGTTGAAATGTCTCATCCTCAGCTTCCTCAATCTCTCAGATCTAGCTGCCTTCTTTCCTCCTCATTGTTAAGTGGGGGTCGAATGAAGAGGCAGGACTCCAGCTAATGACTTCAGCTCTTTATTTCATGGCTTGGAAAAACTGTTCTGCCATCTGGCTGACAGCGCCCTCTTTTAAAGGGTGCTGTCCTGCAGCCTGGCCACTGACATCATTTTAATTTCCCACCTGCTCCCTGGCAGGCCAGTGCACCCAGATGGAGGAGCTGCTCCGGGATGACCAAAGGGCCAGTCTTGTGACTACCACAGCTCTGGAATATGGGACTAGGCCAGTGATGGCTAACCTTTTTGCCATCGCGTGCCAAAAGTGGGGGGAGCATGGTGGGGTCACACGCACGTGTGCCCGCATCCATAATTCTATGCGCCCTGCCCCCCTGTGCTCCCCCCGCTTTTGGCACATGATGGCACGGTGGGCCCAGTAGGCTGTTTTTTGCTCTCCCCAGGCTCCAGAGTCTTTCTAGGAGCCTGGAGAGGGCAAAAACGGCCTCCCCCCACCTCCAGAGGCCCTCCGGAGGCTGGAAACTGTGTCTTTCCTGACTTCTGGTGGGCCCAAAAATCAGCTGGCTGGTGCACGCATGCGTGCCAGAGCTGAGCTCATGTGCCCACCAATATGGCTCCGCGTGCCACCTGTGGCACCCGTGCCATAGGTTCGCCATCACAGGACTAGGCCATGGTGGGGCTGAAAATCTCCGCCATAGGGGGTGGCACGTGCAATGTGCAACTTTGCAGGTGGTGCAACATGCGAAAAGGAGCACAGTCTTTGCTGGCCTGAATGAGATAATGGTGCTGTTACAGAGGTGGGGGGGGAGGGGCAGCTGAAGTGGTGGTGGCGATGGCTGGAAGGTGCAGGAGTGAAATGCTACTTGCATTTGCATGGCATCCACATTCCGCCTTCACCATGGTATATTTGTGCCAGCTGATGGCACCAAGGCAGCCCTTATCTCCTGCCGTTTGGGGCTCAGAGTGGTAAACCACATCCAGGAAGCACTACCGCTTTTTTCCATTTTATCATTTCTTCCCTACATTACAATATACTGTTCATGACTGTCCTATTTTAAATTTAATCAGCATCAATTTAGAATCTTAACTGGTGCACCATTATTATTTTTTGCACAACGTAATCAAGGCAATGCAGCAAAGAAAGCAAAGCTAACAAATCTCAGTTCCCCCACTTCATGCTAAATTTCTTTTAAGAATTTCTGGTCGTTCCCATTTTAAATACATAGGCATATTCATGCCTGGGATTTATCCACCAATGTAATATAAAGAGAAGTCTTTAAAGCCCAGTGATGTCCAGAAAGAGACGGCCGATGTAAATAATAATTTTTAAAAATCACAATCAAAGGGGATTTGGGCAGCTAACACTGGAAAGCCAGCTTTGGAAAGTGCTAGCTTTCCAAAGAGGAAGAGGGTATTTTTTTTTTCCCCAGAAAGAGCCACAGGGGAAGAAGGGGAAAGAGCCAGTCGGCTTTGTATGGAAAAGTCAGGCAAAGATACCTCAAAGATATCTCCAGGAGGAGGGGGAGATTTCCTCCTCCTCCTCCTGGAACTGCTGCTGCTCTTCTTCCTTTTCTTCCTGGCCGTAGCCACCCAACCTCTGAAGATCCAATATTTCCACCTCATCCAAAAGGCTGAGGGCAGAAGGATGGAAGGGGTGGTGAGGGATTTGTGGGGGATGGCTTGAAGTAGATGAAGGGCTCAGCTTGGCATACGAGAGCTGGCGTTGGGCTCGACCTGCCAGCTGGAGGGGAGCTGCTGCTGGGGACTGATGGGGGGGGACGCTTGGGGTTCAGAGCAGTAAACCACGTCCAGGAAGCACTACAGCAGAGGGAAGCAGCTGGAGTCAACCCTGGCTTTGCTGTCCATTGCAGACGCTAGATCAGCCCCCTTCAAACTCTCGCCTCTTGAGGAGCCCAGCCAAAGTTTCCCATGCCTCTTCAGCGAGTGCTTCTTGAGAGACCAGAGTTTGCAGGAGGCTGATCTAGCGTCTGCAATGGACAGCAAAGCCAGGGTTGACTCCGGCTCTTCTCTCTGCTAACAGGTGGCCAAACTAACTGCCTGAAGGACTCCATCCTGTCTCTGGGAGTCAAAGCGCTGAAGTGCGAGCGGCGCAGGAAACCTTGGCTGGGCTCCATGAGAGAAATGCAACAATTTCTCTGCGGACCACCAAAATTTTCTCACAGTCCACCAGTGGTGCATGGACCACCAGTTGGTGACCGCTGCTCCAGGCTTCACTCCCCATTTACATATTTAACTCTCATAGTACTCTCTTAATTTATCTTTAAATTTAAAGATAAATTAAGTGACTTTAAGTGACTTTCAAAGTCACTTTTTTACTGACTTTCTTGTCCAGGTCTTCTCAAATTTCCCTGGAAAGGGGAACAAGAAAGAAAGAGACTTGATTTAGAAACTAGCAAAGAAAAAAAGTGTCACGTAACTCCTCCTTAACTCTGTTGTTTTGCTTAAAATCATACTTTAACTAGCAGTTGGAATTAAAACAAAAATTGTGGGATAAAGTTATATTCAGCTGGTATGTAATGTTTATTTAGACCCCTACTATAAAATTGGAGTTTGGGTATCTTCAGTGATTGTCTTCCTCAACTTGAGCACCACCCATATGTCTTAATTTCAAATCTTAGACATCTCATCAGTGGCCTTCTGGGATGTGGGATTTTTAATACGTGTAATTTCATCTTCAATTATCTAACTCAGGAGGAGGGGGGTATCTTCACCAGTTTCCACCTCAATTTACATGGCTTTATGTATGTTGTATGTGTATGTATGTATCAGGGGTGGGTTCTACTTACCTTTACTACCGTTTTGCAACGTGATTGCTCCTGCGCATGCACAGATCACCGTTGATGACATCTGGGGTGGTGGGTGGGGCCTCCCGCCGGTTTTACTAGCGGTTCTTGTGAACCGGTCCAAACCGGGGGCAACCTACCACTGGAAGGAATGTATGTATATTGTTTTGTTCTGGCTCTGCTCACTATATACATTTATGTGTTGGCAACCATAAATGGCAAGTAGAGAAACTGGGCAATGCATAGAATTTTATTAGTATTTCTAATCTATTTTCAGTATAAACTTTATTTCGGGAATGGGTCTTTTTAAATTTGGTGTTGTCTTCCTTTTAGATAAACACTGCATTATCTTCCATTTTGAACAGTCCTTACTTCAAACTAATTTCCCTTCATATTAGCAATTACGTTTGTAGAGCAGGTGCCATTTCTGAAAGCACACTGCTACTTTCATTGTTCACTTCAATCATCTATTCTCTGTGATGGCTATTTCACTGGATTTGTTTTCCTTTGCTTGCCAATTATCCATATAAAATTTTAAGCTGATGCTGAAAATAATGCCAGTACTTTTTATCAAATGGGTATTTTGAAACTGGTTACTCCTACATAATACTGTTTTGTGAGAACATCTTTAACATGCACTCAAAATCCTGAGCAGTGTGTCGCTGGGGGGAAGAGAGAAGTAACAAGTTTACCCTTCCTCCCAATAACCTGCTTGCAGGTGATTTGTTTTCTCATCCTGGAAAATCAGTGATTTTGATTAGTTGTTAGGAAATTGGTGGGATCATGTGATCCTGAAATGGCAACCAAGACAGTAACTAGTCCCCAGAGGAAAAAAGATATGCCAGGCACTACTGTGGTTTCCAGCCGCTCGAATCGAATGAAGTGCTGAAGGCCATCTGCCCTGAAAGACTTAAGACAACCTGGGTCAACACAGCAGTTTTGAATAAACCTTGAAAACACAAAGGAGGAGGAGGAGGAGGAGATCATCTGTTCCTGAATTATGGAGTGGCCCTTCCTGACAATGAGCCAAGCAAAAAGGGAAGATCTTCGCTAAATAATTCTCCCCAATATTATGCCACAAGAGTTCTCATGTAAAGTTGCAACCAAGCCAGAGTGCACAGGGGCAGCATTTTTAGATTGGCCATCAGGGGGATTTCAGATGGTCCAGCAAGTCTGCTGTGGGACTTGCCTCTCTTATCTGGTCACTGGGCTTCTTACCTTCAGGGCTATTTCAGCTGTGACTAAGAGACTAAATATCTCAATTGTGCAGTCTATTTAATTTTGTTGCTGTTTAAGGATAAGAATATTACTCTCATGTAAGGTTGAACGCAGGAGGTCAATATTGCTTGTGGTGAAAGAAAGCAGAGCTTCTCCCAGCCGCATGAATATTTTGATCTCTGGTATTCTCCTCACCACACAGGATGTTGGTCCTTTCTTGGTTTTTCTGACAGTAGGAGACCATAGATAGACAGGGGAAGGACAACAGGAACTCATCAAACATTTCCTATTCCTGAAAGTAACCTGTGTTATATTTTGTGAAAACAACAACAGTGTGGGCCCTTTTATTAAAACTTTTATTAAAAGTTTGTGGGCACTGCATTCTTTATATTGCCATCTTTTCCTCCTGTTTCAAAGAAGGGAGGACTATTGCCCTTGTGTGGATGAACTGCTAGTGACGTGAAAACCAACTTACAGTATTATAAGCTCAAACAGGATGCAAGAAGATAACTCTGCTATTCATATATCTTCTAAAATTTGGAATCTTCAACTACATATTGAATGGTTGGGACTTCCAAGTATTCTCTATAGAAGCATTGTCATCATAAATGTTTTTTAAAATAATTTTTATATAATTTGCATGCTCCCCCCTCTACTCCCACCCTCTGGATTCCTTGGACCCATGAGGTAAGGAGTAGTATCATATGCAACAAAATCCAAGCATATATGTAGTCTTCAACTTACAACCATTTCTTTAGTGACCATTCAAAGTTACAAGGGCACTGAAAAAAGTGACTTGCGACCATTTTTCACACTTATATTTTTCACACAGGACACACGCATCCCATGGTCATGTGATCAAAATTTAGACAGTTGGCCATTGGTTCATATTTATGATGGTTGTAGTGACCCTTTTGCGACCTTCTGACAAGCAAAGTCAATGGGGAAGCCAGATTCACTTAACAGCTGTGGCAAGAAAAGTCATAAAATGGAGCAAAATTCTCTTAACAACTGTCTTGCTTAGCAAGAAAAATTTTCGGCTTAATTGTGGTCGTAACTTGAGGACTACCTGTAACTGTTCCTGCCAGCTGGTTCCTCTTCTCTGGCCTGGCTAAATATGTCTTCATATGAGGCTGCCTCGGGTCAGTCTGCTAATGCTTCTCATTCAACCATGTTCCCTCTCACATTTACAGAGGTGAGATTTTTGAGATTAATAAGAAATACCCCTATTGTGCTTATGATTTACAAAATGACTTTCAACCTCCTACTTCCCTTCTTTATTCTACACAACAAAGCATTCGGGCTATTTGCAGCCCAAGCCCTGTTTTAAGCTGAAATCACATCTTTGCATTCAGACAGCTTGTTTCACCTCAATTTTTCCAAAGATAATAATTTCTTTGGTAGTCTTTTGGGGCTCACCTTGTGTTGGGCTCTCTATCCCCAGGCTAATGGACACCATTAGGATTTCATTGAAGCATCAGACCAGATGAAAGACTTCTCCTAAGAAACCATATGAGATCAGGTATATTCCTTTGAGCAATTGCTTAGCTCCTGGCTCTTTCACTAGATACCTGAGAAAATAACTTTCTTGTAAATCAAAAAATAATGTCTTCTGCCTCACTCACAGACACTCCTCCTAAACATCAATGCTAGAAGACTAGATGAACCCCTGCCCCCCCCCCCCCGAAATGTAGCCTGGAGCTTGTTTAGCTGGCAGCAGTTGTTAAGCAGGTGTCCCCAATGGGATATAGTGGCATTAACCATGGACTTTCTGGGGAGAGACTTGGATTTACATTTTCAGGCAGTTCTTTGGATATCTTGGCGCTTATTGCTACCTTTTGTCTAATCTATGTAGTACATTTACTAAATAAACTGAGATGTGGGAAGAATTATAACCATCCTGAGTTCTTTGGAGGAAACAAGAGAGATAAATATTATAAGGTCATAGAGGCTAGAGTGATAGATTTGAAATCGGGAAACAGAGTCTCCCTCCCCCCCATTCTGAGGACATTTCCCCACCAGTGCTGTGCTGTGCACTACCATAGCAACATGCACCATAGCAACATGGAACCGGGAAAAGGGTCAGTTGCAATTTGCTCACATGTAAGATTTCAGTGCTCTTGTTTACATTTTTTACAGTCTCCATTTTCACACATACTTTCTTTTCATTGCAGTCTCTCGGGATTATTTATTTTGCAATTCACTAAACTTTTCTCTGGAAATTTGCTCGGTGCAATAGGCTGAGGGATTTTTGTTAGTCCATGACTGATTGTCACAGTGTGGGGTAATGACTGGATAGCATTCTTTGTACTTTCTTGCTGGTCCCCCAGTAGGAGAGAGAAAAAGAGGAAGGGGAGAGGAGGGGAGGGGAGGAGAAGGAGTGAAGGAGACAACAGGAACTCTGGTAAAATTATAATGGTCTCTACATTTTCCACTCTCTTCTAGCATGGACAGGAATTAGAACAGACACCAATCCATTTAAAATTGCTTTATTGAGAGGTAGAAGCAATGGTAAGGTTAAAAACTATCAAGGATGCCTTAATCAGGGCTACTCTGTTTTAACTGGAACTGTGCAAAGAAATATGGGGGAAAGAATGAATTTTAGCTGTTTGCCAGGAGAACAGCAGTGCCTTTCCTTTAAGTGTTAAATTCTTAGTCCTATGTTACTGTTAATCTAATTTACAAAATGCCAGTTAGTTCCTTTGAAAACGTTCAACTGTATGCTTTACTAATACATTTCTTACTACCTTTTTTATACTAGCGAGTTTGGTGTGGTAGTTAAGGCACCAGGCTAGAAAAACCGGGAATTCTGGTCCCGCTTTAGGCATGAAGCCAGCTGGGTGAGCTTGGGCCAGTCTTTCTCTTCTAGCCCTAGAAAGGACCCAAGGGCAAACTACTTATAAAATTGCCACGAAAACTGCAGGGTTAGGGTTTTCCAGGCAGTCAGCAGAAATCAGTTACTTGAAAGTATGTGCGTGCATGTGTGCGTGCGTGCATGCACGCACGCACACATATATACCACACAATCCAAAGTTCACTGACTGGTATTGCTATAAGGAAAGTGATACAACAAAGCTTACTTTTTTTGGTTATTTCCTCCCTTGTCTACGCAACATCTTGTACACATCTTTGTTTGGAAAGTAAGCTGTGGGTTCAAAACTCTGAGAATTTGAGGGGATGGTTAGCTTCATTTTCCAGCTCTAATATAATCTTTTTGCCTTTGGAGCCTAGGATAATCTAGTCAATCTACCTTCCATGCCTAATAGTGTCAGTGTGCTCTTGGGTTAAGTTTCTTGATATAATCATAAAATTCCCTTGCTTCATGAACATATTCCCTTTAGAACCCTTTAAAACACGATCCCCTACCTTTCCAGCACCAGAGGCCGGTTTCATGGAAGGCAATTTTTCCACAGACCAGGAGGAGAAGGAATGGTTTCACACTTGACCTAGATCCCGCACATATGCAGATGAAGCTTTGCTTGCACGGCCTGGTTCATAACAGGCCACGGACCGGGACTGGTCTGGAGCCCAGGAGTGAGGACCCCTGTTCTAGAACCGCAAGACATTCTTTCTCCTTCCTTCACCCACTTGCTACAGTTCTATAAGCTCTTCTATAGCTCTAAGAACATACTTGCCTAATTCAGCAACACTCAACTATATCAGGCAGGCCTCTGAGTGGGGGGGAGACCACATATCCCATTATAAGCCCATGATACTGCACTCAGTATACCAGGAAAATCAAAGAGATGGTTAAATTCAGTGACACAGACTTGTAAAATGTTCATAATGTTAAAGTGAGAACAAATGTTGAAGTGAAATTCCATGAATTTTATACAGATATTTGGCCCCCAAAAATAGAATTTGGGGGTGTTGAGAGGACTTCGTTCTCTGCTTTATATCATCTCAGCAATACTGGCATTGGATTCACTGCTGTAACACCACCGGGTGCCTGGGATGGAGATAAATTCCCCCCACCCCTTCCTCTATCTAGCTGCAGCAAAATGAAAATGTTAATGGAAGAGAGGGAGGGGGAGAGGATTGAAGAAAACCAAGCTACAGAAGAGCTCATGGAGCAGGGGAAAGGATATATATATATATATATATATATATATATATATATATAT